>JACGTP010000016.1:2237235-2292347 GCA_023678845.1 Mischocyttarus mexicanus | reverse complement strand
GCAGGCTGATCATAGAAGGTCGAAAACCGACCGTACAGAAATTATGAATTCTTTTTATGGAAGTATTTTATGTGATTTTTAAATAACCAAGAAAACTTGTACAGATTTTTTAAGTTTGTTCTTTATTTATTAAAATTACACGAATTTTCTTGAATGTTTTGATACTCATTGAGTATGAAAAATAATTGTATTTATATTTTAATATAGAATACCAAACCAATAAATACGCGAGTAGGTTTATATATTTCGAGATCTAATATAGAAATAAAACAAATTTCATTCTTAACAAAATTACATTTTTTTTCCAAGTTTTTCACTTGCAAAACTTGTCAATTTATCCTCTTATTGTTCTATTCAAAACTTATCAATGAATTAAATTAAGAAATAAAATTTCTTTAAATTAGCGAAATATCGTTCATTTTTAATGGGGTGTAGGGGAGGAGGGGAGAGTGAGAGAAAAAATGATAGAAACGTAGGTAACATTAACGAAGCGTTGTTACTTTGTAAACAACTCTGCAAATGATGAGCCTCAGTACTTGGAAAACGTAACTGTTTCCGAATAATAACGTTGTTAGGGTCGTTAGCCGAGACCGAGTAGCATGTAGGCTTGCCATCATCACTATCGACGCTGCTAGAGATAATAGTACCCAGAGTACTGACCTATTTAACGTTTTCATTAAAAGCCCGATTTTGTGCCAGGCCATTTTCTACCTTTGCTATTCGTGCCATTCGTAAAGCAAATACAGGTATTATTATTCACGGACTTGGGGGCCGTTCGGCAACTTAACGAACGATGAAAATTATTCTACGAATATGCATACATGTGTATGTATTTATATATATATATATATATATATGTTTGTTTTTTGTGTGTAAACATATGCGAGTATTTGTGTATTTGTGGTATCCAACTAGATCGCTGTAGAATTTGAGATTATATGACATTTTACACGAATTAGTGACAATTTAATATTTAAATAATTTTATATAAATGAAACAATTTGTAAAAGAAATCAAATTTCTTCGTTTCAAATTTTAAATAATTTTTTTTTATTTATGTCGTAAAAGTAATATCTGGAATACCGGTTAAACAATATTTATTATACAATTCTTTTTATTTTCTTTCCCTATTATATTTTTTTTTTATCTCTAATAATTCTAAATATTCGGGGAGTAAAAAAGAACGCAATTACGAAAGAGAAAGAATAACGAATGTTGTAGGGAAGTTATTATGGAATATCGTGCGACCACGTCATGTCCTATGCAGGATACCAAGGTCGAGTGAACGAACGAGCAACGTCTACCCTCACTACTACCACCAATAACCACCCACCACCATTGTAAACCGTATCGTGGCGGTATGTAATCCACTTTAGCTACACACACACACACACACACACACACACAAACACACATACCTATATACATAGATATCCAGTTAAAGTCTCGGCGTTGAATTAAGAATACCTGGGGAGTTGGGCCGAGCCAAAATTTATGTGGTATCTTTTAAGTGCCAAACGATATTCGCACCACCATTAAACGCTTTTGTCCTTTGAACGTAACGAAACCACAAGGTTGATCCTACGGATACCACTTTCTATTGCTTCCTCTAGCTTTCTATAGCTTTCTATGGCTTTCTATGGCTTTCTATGGTTCTTTTGGTTATTCCCTATCATCGCGTTATTTCATAGTAATTATTGGAATATCGTTTTGGTTTAATTTAGAAAGCATTTACTAAGGTGTCTAAGTTTTATTGGTTTTATTGTGTATTTAAATTGATTATAGTGTATTTTCGTTTAATTACAATGATCATTTAATAAAACGAAGCTATATTTTATGGGGATCATTTAAATTTAATTTTGAAGGTCTTAGATTACAACTATGGCAAACTTTTTAATGACTTTAAAATAATTCGATGTTTTGTATTCTGTCTTGCAAAGATTTGTAATGTCAATTCACTTGTAAAAAAAAATTCATTTACTCAATAAAACACAATCCTTTGTAGGTGAAAAATTTGTCACCCATGTCTTAGATATTATTAAAAATATCATCAACTAGAAATAAATTGAAAAATGTTGAAGAGAGTTTTAGATTGTCTTTTAAGAACTGTATTTTTAAAGATTGAATTAAATTAATGGATCCTTCCGATAGATTTCGGTGATCTGGTATAACAGATGCTAGGGACATCAGAGAAGGTGAAGGGAACGTTGAGTTCGGTCATAATAGTCGCTCTAATAGTCGCAGTAATAATAACAGGAGGAGCAGACGCGTAATTAAGCCCTCGGGACTAGACATGTTCTTCCTTAATGACGGTCCGCTGATCGTTCTCATTAATAAGCACTCGGCAACGCGTAAATCTACGGAATTGAAGGACCCTTCAATTTTGTAATCGATATCTATCTATCTATCTCTCTCTCTTTCAATCTTTTTTATCTTAAAACTTTTTATTCCTATATTTTTTCTTGTATTTAACAATTTTATTTTCATCATTACACCACTGTCATTTTATTTCCGTTTCTTACAATTATTTATTTTTACAGTAAGACAATCAATTTCAATTTTATATTCAACAAAATTCCATAAAATAAGAATTAATTTTTAATCTTGTTACGAAGATATTATTGGTTCCTCATTTTAACTTTGAATATTTAATGAAAATATTTTCTTTTCATAAATTATTTGATTATTTAGAAATTATAGACGATAATTATATATTTAAGAGAGAAATAGAGAGAGAGAGAGATAAGAAAGTTTATGGTTACATAAGATACGGTATAAGATCAAATAACAATTTTAATATCGGTTTACAAAATTAATAGAAAAATAAACTACTCGATAATATTATCTATAAGAAAGTTTCCATTGCAAACCGAAGCCCCATACGATCAGTAGAAAAAGGAAAAAAAAGCTTTTAACCTATACGATAGCTCGTATCAAAATCATAGGATAATTTTATCGATATGAAAGTAATATTTTACTAAAGAAGAAGCCACACGTGCACTCTTACCCGAGGGTATTTTAAGGGTAAACTTCGATCAAGATTTCTACGGTATTCTGTTATCAATTGTAATATTCAATTACAGGGAACATTTTTATTATTACATTTACTTACAAATATTTATTATATCAAATTAAATCACTAATAAAAAATACTTTTAATTACGATTTATCAATATATTTGCACAATAATCCTATAAATGTAATTAACTTTTAAACGATTGTCAAAAAAAATCAGTAACCAATTATAAAACCAGCGTACAATATTTATGTAAAAGTCAAACTATAATATAATCTAGAAATAAAATATTTCATTTAGTATAACTGTATGTACATGTAGTCGAATTGGAAGAAAATTCGTGGTTCTCGTTACCTTCTTATACCCACTAGATAAGGATAAAACACGATTAGAAATGTCTATGGGTATTCTGAATCGCAACGTTAAGTCTTGTATACTTTGTCTGGCTTGGTTAAGGTTCCTACTACTTGGTCGAGCAACGTCACGTTCATTTTCGGATAACCACGAGCATAGGTGAATATCTGCGCTTTCTCTACTCGTATACTCACACATATGCATGTATACGTGGATACATAACTGCATAGGATAGGAAAGAGAGAGTGAGAGGGGAATATTCACGCAAGTTGAAGCACGCTTCGTTGTTCCTGGTGCGTGTAAACGTTACGCTCGTTGCCCTATCCATAAGCTCAGCTATAGAATGCATGTTTCGAGTTAGGATTTCTCTGGCAACGTTACCATGTGCTAGAGGACGACAGGTAATCCTTATGAAAGAGAGAGAAGGGTTGTGTCGTTAGCGAAAGCAACATTTGGAGGATGAGGTTTGGCTCGAATTTAGCCTACGCGATAAGGGTAATCCAAGGCTTTAGAAATACCAGATAATTTCTCTGCGAATCGTGTCCCACGGTTGCGGGTTGCTACTATTTTGAAAGCTATGCCAATCCTCAAATAGAAAGAGAGAATCAGGGAGAGAAGAGAGTGTGTGTGTGTGTGTGTGTGAGAGAGAGAAGGAGAATACACGTGATTTCTGATCAACTCGGGTACTTTCCATACTAGGAGACATCAATGAGTGGATCGTAGTCATCGAATAGTTCTATGTCATTTACAACGACTCTGCAGCAGCACATACTACGCTTCAGTAACACCTCATAAAAGTTGAACATTGGTTAAACGCATAGAAAATAGAAGTAAATGTCGACAAATGCAAACATTTAACGTTTCGTATGTGAGAAATTATGAAATACGCAAAGACCTTTAAATAAACTCCATTGAAGTTGAAATAAATCGTCTGTGTAACAGATGCAAAACCAGACTGGAGAATCATCCAAATGATTCAGCAAAAAGGCTGCTTTTGTTTTAGTACGTGTAATTTACAGTTATGATCGATAAAACGCCTTTAGAATAGATTCGTTTGACAGAGATATTATACGTGCATACACTTTTGAGATAAGATAAACCTAGAGGGAGAAATCAGTGGAATCGAATGTCAATAAAAACGTGTCGGTCTTGCATAAGCTTATCTAAGCCGATGATATGGGCAAGGTAATGCAATTGCCAACGTTAATCCACACCAACCATCATTGGTATTACGATCATAATGTTATCATCGTTCGTAGCGAGACACGGTTTGTGGTAAATCTTTGATTACGTGCAAACGTTTATGCATATCGATTATGTAAAATCGATTATACCTATGTACCTATGAATTTGTATATATGTTTATGCGTGTTTGCGTGTGTGTGTATTTGTGTTTGTATTTAAGTAACCCCAACTACGTTGCTTATTTCTCTCTCTGTTTAATTTTTTTGTTTTACTTTCATTTAAAAAAATAAATATATTGGGATGGTGAAAATAATATCGGTTTTGTTGGCCACAATTCAATGGGAAAATCCGACTTTTTTTTCCACCAAACTAATAATTTTTTTTTTAAATCTCACAAAATAAAAAAGAATTTAGGGCGGGGAAGGAAGGGGTGTAGAACAAAAACGAGTTGAGACAAGCGACTTTAAACGTCGAATTAGATTCTGTTCTCTTCCACCGTTGTTGTCAATGAAATCTGCGAAAACTGTCGATTCTAATTCACCTTTAAAATCTTTTATACTTGACGTCTACGTGGTAAGCAACGTCTCTCTTCGATCTTACGATGTGATATAAAAAAAGAAAAAAAAAGAAAAGAAGAAGAAGAAGAGGAGAAAAATAAAAGTACAAGTGGAAAATATCTTGGGCCAAAAAGAGTGGCCTTTTCGAGTTTAATAAAAGTTTCGAAACATAGTACTGGTTGTGGTTGTGGTGGTGTATGTTACGGAGGAGTCAAAGAAATTCTGAAAAATGCTTTTTGAAGCTTTTAAAAAGTTTTCTCCTCATCTTCTTTGGTCCCTGTTACAAATACCTACGACATATTTTTAATAACGCGAATTATATTTATTAGTTGTAGTAAAAATAAACTTTAATTCGTAAAGTTATAAAGAATCTATTTCCAAGAAAGAATTGTTCGTAACCTGTCGATAAAAAAAATATTCGTAAAATAATCTTATCAACAATATTGGTCATTTTATTTTTCATTCAACATATTTTTAACGATTCATGTTACGTGGCAACGTTGAAAGTGCACAATTTTTCGTAATATCGTCCACGAGTTATCGTAGAAGTAAAGAAAGAGAAGGAAAGAGAGAGAAATAGTAAAGTAGTTCTTTTTTCCTCCCAAAGGACAATCCTCTTCGTCTTCCCGACAACATGAGTTTTCCTCCGTTCGTTGAGGAAATACCTGAAAGCCATGCAAATGCCTTCCTTAAGCAAACTACGGGAATTTGAACGGCCCGATATTTCGCGTTTCTTCTTTTCACTCGAGTCAAGAATTTCCTCTTCCTTCTTCTTCTTCTTCTTCTTCTTTTTCTCATATAAATCGATTTTTCCATAATTCGATATTTTCTAACCAATAAATTCCATGGGAATTCTTAAGTGCTACTGACTAAACGTAAAGGAACTTCAATGATGTAAATAAAAGAAGAAAAAATAAGTAGTAGTAGTAGAAGAAGAAGCAAACAAGCAAAAAGAAGAAAAAAAGTTACAATATATTAAAAAGATATATTTAATACATCGAAAACTACTCTAAATCGATAGACATCGTTCAAGTTTTCATGAGTGCGCGGAGGAGAGGAGGATGAGGCTTTATTTTTTGTATTATATTATTTTCCAAAGTCTTATCAAAGAACCAAGAAGTAGTTGTATGAGAAATAAATGATGTTCGTTCAACGTCATCCCAACGACATTCCTACGAGTTTGTAGATTCCTACACCACAAACAAAAACACATACACACACACGTATAAACCAACATACTTTTCGTCTTTTCGTTCTTTCGAAAGAAATAACCAGAGAATCGAGGAATGAGTTTTTTACGAATGAGTGATAGAGAGTGGTGGGGNTATATTATTTTCCAAAGTCTTATCAAAGAACCAAGAAGTAGTTGTATGAGAAATAAATGATGTTCGTTCAACGTCATCCCAACGACATTCCTACGAGTTTGTAGATTCCTACACCACAAACAAAAACACATACACACACACGTATAAACCAACATACTTTTCGTCTTTTCGTTCTTTCGAAAGAAATAACCAGAGAATCGAGGAATGAGTTTTTTACGAATGAGCGATAGAGAGTGGGGGGGGGGGAGAAGGGAAGGGAATGAAAGAGGAAAGAAACTCTCGTAGGCTAAGTTATTCCAACATCCCCGAATTCTTCGACTATCGGCACAAAGAAGGAAATATTATTCCACCTTACCCTTCTTTTCTCTCTCTCTCTCTCTCTCTTTTTCTTCGTCTGTCTCGTTAATCGAAAATTCGAACTTTAGATTACACTCGGCTTCCGCCTAGGTTTCTTGCTTCCACGGTGGTAAGAATTCAAAGGACATTGTGTCGAAACTTAGGGACGACACTCCTTGGATAAGAACCTTTTGCGAAAGAAAGAAACGGACAGGTAGAAGGAGATAAAAAAAAGGTATAAAAAAATAGGAGGAGGAGGAGGAGGAGGTTTAAAAAAATCAAAGAAAGGAAGAAATGTAAGAAGGAAAAGATAGACTTTCGGTTATTTCTACCCTCTTCCCCCACTCCCTCTTTCACTTCTTCTTCTTCTACTTTTACTTCTACTTTTACTTCTACTTCTACTTCTATTTCTTCTTCCTCGGAAGAAGTTATCCAGTGAAAAGACGAACGGTTGGTACCTCCGAAGGCTAACTTTTCGTCGCTTTCCAACCACAGAAAAGTGACGTTTTCCTTTCTCTTTCTCTTTGCTTTCTTTGTTTCTGTCTTTGCTTTATTTCTTTTTCTTGCTGTCTTATTTTTTGACGAATGAAACCTGGCGAGGTGTGAGAATCTCTGTGCCAATGTATTTGAAATCGGACCAAAGGAGGCTCGATCCCACTCGTTGATCGAAGAAGAGAGGAATACTTTGGTTAAATAGAAAACTATGTTTTTTGAGTTAGTTGGAAACAACTTTTGGACTGAACACTGCCTGACAACTTTCTTTCTTTCTTTCACTCTTTCATTCTTTTATTCATTCTTTCATTCATTCTTTTTTTTCTTTCCTTTTCTTTTCTCCCACTGATTTCTTTCCTTTTGTGTCGTAGGAGTCGTTCGTTCAAACAGAAATGAGATTATTTTCTTTCTTTATTTTAAAAACGAATAATAAAGTTGTTTCTTCAATAACTAAATAATATTACAATTAAAAAGATTTTCTTTACCTTCTTTTTTTGAAACGATTAAGCTTCGAATATAATAAATATTTAATTAAATATAAAAGAAATGGAAATTAAAGATAATTAAAGATACTCTCTTGAGATCTATTTTATTTTATTTAAAAGACTCGTTTAATTTTTAATTGAAACTTTTTGTTTGTTTAAACAACGATAAATCTGGTACAGTAATAAAGAAAAAAATTAATTTAATTTAAGAAGAAAATGAAGAGAGAATAATCTGAAATATCTTCATTATCCAGTACCGATGAACATAAAAATGAGGCCAAACTAATAACTAGTTGAAAGCTGTTCCTGTATCACCGGCTAGAGAGTTTCTAGTGAGTTAACAAAAATAGAAAAGAAGAATGTCAGGCTAGTGATACCGTGTTGAACACGCGAGGGGGAGAAGGAAGAGAAGGAGGAGGAATAGGAGGATGAGGAAAGCTTAACTCGCCTTGTGTTGGCCAGTGTAAAATACTGTGGAAAATTGTTGCCGAAAACTATTTGCAAGCGTTTCCCCAACTATGCTGGAAACCAGCTATAAAGAGAAAGAGAGAGAAAGAAAAAGAGAGAAGTTACATTTCTAAAGTCTCTCAGTGTTATTTGGAAAAAGAAGGAGAAAACGTTTTTGTCCTCTTAACGTGTTTCGACGTGAGGAATGAGAAAGACAGAGAAAACAAAAAAAAAAAGATAAAGAAAAATACTAGAAGAAAATAGAAGCAAATAATGAGAAAAACTAACGAAACAAAACAGAAAGAAAGGAAAAAAAAAGGAATAAAAAGATAGAAGAAAATGTGGAAACTGATAAAAGAGTGGTGTTGCCATTAATAGAACCGCAACAGAATGGTAAGGATTAAGGGAAAGAACAATTCGAAAGGAAATTCGGTGTCTCCGGTGTTACCTGTCAGCTGATAATATGTAGCACGGGATGAGTATTTTTTTTCGTCTTTCTTCCATCTATCTGTCCTTCTCACACTTCCATTCGTTGGTTGGTTGGTTGGTACGTTCATTTTCTTTCTCTTTTTATATCAATTCTCAGCGACAGTTACAGAGAGGCCAATCCGCCCTTCGGCTTGCACCTAGGTCCTGGATTCTTGGCGGTGTTCCACGTTGCTGTCCTAGGTGACGAGACGCTAATCGTAACTCGTGTTCCACCTTAGCTGTAGTGGATCGGTTCTCGGATAATTAGAAATGGCGGAGACAGTCACCGGGGGTAGGAAACGTTTTTCTCTTTGACAATTACGTGACTCGAAAATATATAGTACATCCTGTATACTATACTCCCATATATTCTATACCTTTACTATTTTTCGTACAAAATAATAGAAATTATTTTTGTAGAAATATATCAATTTTCGTTGGTGCATTAAGTTTAATTTATATTTTAAGAGACATATTTTTATATTTAGACAGAACAAATGAATTAATTTTCAAGTGCATTCAGTTGAATTTAATTTAAGTAAATAAAAAAATGAAATAAATAAATATCACAATTATATCGAGATATTTATTAATTTTCTTACCGATGTTAAAACTAAAATGAATTACGAATTAAAAGGAAATAAATGAAATATTTCTTTTCCAACATTTATCTTCACGCTTCGAGAGATAGATTAAAGATCTCATCCAATTGAATAAAATCGAAAAAGAATAAGAAGAAGTAGAAGAAGAAAGGAAATAGATATAACAATTATCAAGATTAACACCTACCCACCTACGTACATACATATATACTATATTTCTATTTCTCTCTTGAAAATATAATACCTCGGATAAGAAATATAATCGAAATGTTAGATAAAAATGTGCACAACAAGAAGAGTTCTCAAAGATAAAAGAAGAAAGAGTTATTTAATCCTTCATCTCACGTAGATCGATCGGTGGTCCAGGATTCTTCAACATGATCAAAAGATCTTTAACAATAAGAATAAGCTTTTCAACTACGAACAAATGTATGAACCAACGAATGAACCAATCCACCAACATACAAATGAACCAAGCAACAAACCAACTAACCAACGAACGCCCGAGCCAAATGAAATCTTCGAAATAAAGAAAGAAAAATAAAGATAAAAATAATGAAAGAAAGTAACAGAATGAATGAAAGAAAGAAAGTGGACATTAGAGAAGATGAGTGGAAACTTCAAAAATGTGTCTCTCCTTCTCTGCGAACCGATCAAATCCTTTTGAACAGTTTGAGAGGATCATTGTGATAAAAGAATGAAGGCGAGAGAATGAAAGTGAGGAACCAGAGAAACACAGAAACAGAAACAGAAAGAGAAAGAGAGATGGAAAGATAGAGATAGACATTCAGAGAAAGAGAAAGAGAGAGAGAGAGAGAGATGGTATAAGGGAGATAGAAGGAGAGGGTTAAGCCCCAAGCTATCGACTGATGGTATGTAGTAGGATAGGATTAGTCGACCGCAGACTAAATTGGGTTTCTGTACAGTCGCCTGCAAATACTTCCTCGACAGATACCCACTGTGCCGGAGGGTAGTAGACAGATAGACGAGCACAGGGTATGGATAGATAGATAGATAGAAACCAAGTTACGGGGATACGTAGGGGGAGGGGGAGAGTACGAGAGAAAAAGAATGAGTGAGAGAAAGAGGGAGAGAGAGAGAGAGAAATTATCCTTTACCCTTTTTTCCAATTAAACCGGTTCCTTTTAGGGAGTAAAGGCTGAAAAGAAGGTACCTATTCTCTATCTAGGTGTAACAATAGGGTATTTATTGTGTTGCCATTTTTGAATTCTTGTAGAAGGAAACTTCTTATTGCTGGTAGTCATTTCTTCATTTTCTTTAGATATTGTTGATACGACTGTTGCCTTTGCTCGGTGCTTGAAGTTTTTTTTTTTTATAGCCGATAGTCATCGTATCGTGCCTAACTAAATAAAATAAATCTATTAACAAATATTACTTTGAAACGTGCTGGATAATGCGTATTTGTATATAACAAAGGAAAATAGTTCATTCGAGTAAAATTAATATTGAATGAAGTATGTTTAGCTATGTTAAACAAACATTATCGCGACAATAGGAAAGATATCAAAGATAGTAGAGTAAGGAATAAGCTGAAATTCTACGTTGAAACTAATGAGAAAGAAAGAGATAGAGAATGAGAAAGAGAAGGAGAGAGATAAAGGAAAATAGTCGTTATACGGATTGGTAAATGTAAAGAGAAACTCGCGTGGTTTCCGCAACAAACTGGAAGAATGCACGAGCCGAGACCGGAAACTAGCACTTAGGGAAAGTGCTCAAGGAAGAAAATTAAAGAGATAAATTCTATCCTACGATACGATGAAGCAAATAACAAGACGACCTCTAAAACCAACCCTCACTCTTCTCCTCTCCTTGTCCCCCTCTTCTGCCTTTCCTTTATTCGTTCAAAATTTAACATAGAAATTATTCATTACTAATACTAATTGTAGGTTTTGTATAAACTCTTTTTAGATGATCTTAGAAATAAGAAAACTATGATCTCTGATTTGTTAGATATTCACTCTTACTTTATCTATGTGCGTGTGTTTGTTGTGTGTGTTGCAAAAAATAAACGATAAGCTTATCAAATTTTCAAGGAATTTCGAAGAAGGAAGAGCTTAAATCTTCCAAAAGAATTTATTTAAAAAATCCTCAAGGGAGGATCCTTTCTTGCAACTTGTCATCCTCCCTATTATCCTTTACTTTACCTAGCTCGATCATCATTACCCAACAACAAAATAAATATTAAACAAAATAATAATCCATACATTCATATATCAAACCGTACAAGAATAAAACCTTTTTAAAAAAAGAACAGAATTTTTGTATCCACTGTAAAATAATAGGAAATAGAAATTCGCATACTAATAAAAATATTATCTTTTTGTCTATAAACCTAACGACCCACGGTAAAGAGGAAAAGAAAAAGAAATACGAGGAGGAGTGGGGGGAGAGGAAGAGAGGAAAAGGATGAGAAAGAAAAGGAACTGGAAAAAGGTACTTACGGCTCGACGAAATTGCTTTAAAAAGGGCAGACTTAAATATTATAAAAGGAAGAAGGTAATATACGTGTACATCATTTATATCTACAATATATATATACATACTTGCTTATGTATTTAACTATGTATGTATGCATTTGATATATAAGAGAAGGTATACAGATATACAGGGAAGTAGAGGGTTGCGGTCGAGTTAGCTAGCGTACGCTCACAGTCCGGATGAGAAATGATACGGAATTTATAATGTAGTGCGTTCCGGTTACTATCCTCTTCCATGAGGGTGCTGGAGGAGGAGGCGGGGTCCAGCAGCTCTTCCAAACGTGTGTAATCGCGATGCAAAAGGATTTATTTTATCGCTACTCTCTCCTTTCTCTCTCTCTCTTTCTTTCTTTCTTTCCCTACCCTCACTTTCTCTCTTATTTTCTTTTTCATCTTCTTACTCTATCTTCACGATTATGCACCATTCTTTCCTTATTTTTTTTTTTTTACAATAAAATATATATTTTTATATATATATGGATAGATAGATAGATATATAGATAGATAGATGAAACTAGTTCAGTTTAAGATATAAGATAAAGGAACTTGAATAAATGGTTTACCTCGAAATTCTTCGAAACTTTAATTTTGTCTTTTTATTTTTTTATACGATTATTTTATTTCGAATATATCTTCTTCTTCTTCTTCTTAGAGTTTAGAATTTTGATAATATGAATATCTTTTTTCTTTTTTATGAAAAGAAAGAATATAAGATTCTTTTTTATATTTTTTTATTGAAAGTATTTCAATGGGGATTCATTTTAAAAATATATAGAAACATATGTGTTAGATTTAATACTATTATCTTATCACTTATAAATATCAAATATTGTATTACGATATAAATTTTACTCTAACGTAAAAAAGGAACAATTTAAATGTAAATTCAATTTGGTGACGTTACAGAGAGAGAGAAAGAGAGAATTTTATCCGTCTGACGAAGCAATTTTCAGGAAAAGGAAAAAAAGATTATGTCGGACAAGTGGCACGATGATCGTGTGTGTCCTTCCAATAGCACTCGTAACATTTTTCATTTTCCTTTTTTTTCCAACGAATACGTGTGTTCCTTTGATTTGTGGAAAAAAAGAAATTTTTAATAAAAAAAAATGAAACAATTTCTTTTTTTTCAAATAAAGAGAAAAAGAGAAAAAAAGAAAGGAAAAGAGATATAAAATATATATATATATACATATATGTAGGAGTGAAACGTATTACGAATTTGATTTTCAATTACGAGTTTCGTCCATATCCCAGGTTCCAATACACACGCACACACACTCACTCACATACATAGATTTATATATATTTATATAATACATATAGTAACTCATGCCTACAAGAGTACGGGAAAAGAGATTTGAAGTAATTCCACTCGTGTGCCTATTCGTGTATTCAAATACTCCATGTGTATGCTTCATCATCGAGAACTACGTTTTTCATACGGGGAAAAGTGTGGGTAAATATGAAAGAAATGTAATAACGTTGAGGGGGTGGAGGGAGAGAGGTGTTGGGTGTACGCTTCGAAATTTTTCTTCATTTCCTAGGATTTCCTTTTTCTGTCTGTCCGTCTTTCTCTCTCTCTCTCTCTCTTCCTTTCTTTCTTTATTTTATTTCTTTTTTTTTTTTATAATCTTTTTCATTGACGAAAATGTGTAAGAGAAAATATTTTTGTCTAACATATACCCGCGTATCGAGATTTGTATCATTTTGTTTGCTGGATAAAAAGAGAGTGTAAGGTTTTATATTTTATTGAATAGTAACTCGATAATCATCGAAAAAAAAACGATTTAAAGCAAAGCTGAGATTTTCGATGCTGCTGGTTTTTCTTTTTTACTTTTATAGAATATAAACAGTAGTTTTTTAGTTTTTCAATTCCTCAATATTCTCAAATTTCAATAGGGAACCTGTTTTTAATATTTTGGACTGACGTGAAATTATATTTTTTTCATCAATATTAATAACTAAATAAATAAATGACACGCGTTGTACAAACTAAATATAAATTAAACAAAACTTTGTATTATTTATGCTCGAGACAAGGAGAAAGAAATTAAATTTTTAAAAAATATATATGATACGTATATCTGATCAAAAATAAACGATCTGCTAATCAAAAACAATATTATTAATTCTGTCAGAAGGTGGAGGAGGGAAAAGGGGGGGTCAGTGATTAATGAAAGAAATTCGATTGATTTTATAAACGTAACATATCCTAGATTTGATAAAAAGCACGTATAACAAAATTTGATTTTATATCGACTGAAACTAATATTATTCCATGGTAAATCTATAGTTCGTTCAGAAAAGAAATTGAATCGATCCATCTAATTTAAAAAATAGCGGAGGAGATAAATACAGAAGGAAAAAAATAATAATAATATGCTGTTCGTATGAGAGAAAAATTGAAATTAAATAAAACTAAATCTAAATTTTATTTGATTTTATTTTTAACAATAATTACCATTAAAATAAAAACAAAGCTGAAAAGTTTATAGTCTGTCTGTTTATATATGTATATGATTCATATCGCAATCGTATGCATTTATTTATTTGATTTATAAAATAAACCAAAAGGAGATTTAAAAAATCACTTTAATCGTGTTACGAAAATACTACGAAGAACTTTGTTAGAAAAAAGAATAGTGGAGATAAATAAATATAGAAAAAAAGAACGAACTTTAGATTTCACGTGGAATATTTTCAATAAGAGGAGATAAAGTGAAAGAAAAAAAATCGAAGAAGAAGAAAAAAAGAAGGAATAAGAAATGGAATAAAAAAAATCCTTCGATAGCTTCAACGATCGCCCGTTAAAGCATGAGCTCACGTAATCGTTTCTTTCTCGAAGGAAAGCAAGCACATATAAAAAGAAATAAAGCAAGACGGAAAAAGAGGCAAAGAGAAAGAGATTGAGAGAGAGAGAGAGAGAGAGAGAGAAGAAGTACATAGAAATATCTAGGAAAGCGTGTACAATGTTATGGAAAATTCAGCCGATGGAACGCGCCAACCCCCTCCCACCCCATTACTTTTTTATTTATTCGATACAGTCGCATTACGAAACGGGATTCTAAATTCGATACTTTCTCACACCGATATATAGTAGTTATCCTTTTTATTTACTTCCTTACTCTTGAACTTATCCTTTTTTGACAAAAGTCAACGGAATAAAAGATAAAAGAAAAGTTGTGGGGAAATTCATATCTACAAAATTTTATTAAACAATATTTAACTTGTGCAATAGAAAAATAATTCATTTAGTTTCACAATCATGAATTAAAACATCAACTTTCCTAAAAATACAAATTTATTTAGGATTATTAATAATCAATTATTCTTTTTCTTCTGAATTTTCTATTTCTTTATTTTAAAACACCATCATGATTACCAATATACACATATCCAAAGTTGCATAAATCTATAGAAAGTTAAAAAACAAAAAACACAAAAAAATAAATAAAGAATCGATACTAGGAACCTGAAAAGGTTCTCGAAATAGTAAACAAAGATAGAAAATGTTAAAAAACAGTTTCCATAGTTGTTGAATTGGATGAAAACGTTACGAGTGATCGCGAATTCAGCATTCGGCAATTCATCCTATTTTCTTCTTCTCTCTCTCTCTCTCTCTCTCACTCGTACACTCACACACTCTTTTTTTCTCCATCTATCAATTGAAAAACGGAGTCGTGGGGCGGGTTGAAGGGGTGAAGAAGGATAAAGCGACCAGTTCGGGACTCGTTCATTACGATTTCGTCGATTTTCTGATTCATCCTCTCCCCTCCCTTCCTCTTCTTCCCCCCTCCACTCTCTTTCTCTCTCTTTCTATCCACCACGTGTACGATTCGATAGAGAACTTGTCAATCAGTTTGAAAGGTTTGTTCTTTGTAAATTGTGGACCTTTTCAATGCGTATCTTTCAACCACCTCTGTCAACCCGCCCTCCTAATTCCTTTTTTACTTTCTCTACTTTTACTTCACCCTCCCCTTCGTACTTCATTCTCAACCTGATTCAGTTTTTTTTTCTATCGACTGAAGTATGAATTACTAATAGGAACGAAACGTACCCGTTTAAGGTTCCCACACTCGATACTTTTGACCAAATACAAAACGGCGCCGTTGAAAATTGTCTCTCGGTTTGAGGGATTTTTTTCGTGTCAATTCGTGGTGTACAGTTGATGCCAAAAACATTACGTGAAAGAAAACCCTTTTTTAATAGAATTTTTTTAAGGAGTTTGCTCGAGTAAAAAATCATTAAGAAGATATTCGTTAGAAAATTTTTTCGAAAGGTTATATATATATATGTATTATATATACAAATTTTCCTATCATATAAGAAATTTTCCTCTCTGATCGATATGACCGAAGAAAATTTGAGATAGGTGGTGGTGCCGTTCCTATCAGCCGTGAAATTGAACCACGCGCGGTTTCACTCGGTTCCATAGACTGTCGTTGAAGATTTTCACTAAAAAATAAAATTAAAAAAAAATAAAATATATATATATTTGTATAATATGAAAAAAATGAGAGAAAAACAAAAAAATATCGATGCAAGAAATAGCCTATTATAAAAACAACGTATAAATTAAAAAAATAAAATAATAATAATAAATGTCAGCGTATATCCAAACCAATCAAACGAAACGAACTGGATAAAAAAGCAATAAAAATAATAACAATAACAATAATATTAATAATAATAATAATTCGTGGAAAATTCATTAGACCTGGTAGGAAATGTCTGTGTATAATTCGAAAAGCACATAATATCGTTTCGAAAAACAATTTTGCAGCCGATCAACAGAGAGAATTTAAAAAGAGAGAAGTGGGAGAAGGAATATAGGGGAGTGTGGAGTGAGCTGGGGTGAATAGGAGGAAGTGAAAGGAGGTGAAGGGTGTATATTTCGGATAATACCTAGGGGATATCGCTTTAATACGTCATTTTTAACGATACAAGAACGCGATAAAACGTATATAGTACGGTTGAATAGACTGAAGGTTTCATAACGTCGTGTTCGGTCTACTACTTTTAGATGATCGTATAAGCTCTGCATAAGAGAGCTTAGTATGACCGTTTCCGGTATACATATTTTCATATATATATATATATATATTGGTGGAAAAAAATGTTGGATTTTCCCATTGAATTGGTGTTTGTTTGTGTGTGTGTGAAATAGAGAGAGAGAGAGAGAGAAAAAAAAAGCTACCTTTAAAATAGCAACAAATTATAGAACAAAACGGTGCATATTTGACCCGAATTGGACAATCTAAAACATGTTAAATAAAGTCTTGAAGTTCACTTAAAAGTAATGGATTTCTTTTCCCCCAAACTAATATATATGGTGTGTGTGTGTGTATATTATATATAATACAAACTAAAGACCAAAAACATTTAGAAACGTTAAGTATACTACTCTTGTACGATACTAATCCTTTGTTTACAAGCATACTCGACCAAGTACCAAGTAGGTATTCCCCATGAAAAAGATTTATAATTGCCAGAACCAGTTAACGCGTTAAACGTTACATTCGAAGGTATAATAAATGTACACCTATACAATACTCGGTTTATGTTATAAACGCGTGTTCTGAATAGGAATCTCTTCTATGGATAAGTGTTTTGAGTACGATTTGCTACAATCAAAAGTCGTTTTCATGTTAAAAATGTTTCTGTTAAATCCATCTTCAAAAATATGACGTTGAAAATAAAATTTATATTCATATCATTTAATTTATTTATTTATTTCCATATGCATTTATGTGTGTGTGATATTTTTTTTTTTATTATATACTAACTGTATTATATTTTGAATTTAATAATCAACATAGTTAGAATAATATCATCAGTATATTTTATATATGCAATATAATTTATATTCCGATTAGTTCAATACATACATGATTATTTTGATAAATATTAATAATCATTTTGATTTGAAAATATTGACCCAATAATTAGCGATAATCAAATAATAATACATAACGAACGCATTTTATTTTTCAACGACATTAAGAAATACATTGTTTTAAATATTATTATTTTTTTTTTCTCTTTTTTTAACCGTGCTTAAAATTGTATTATCAAATATAATAATAATTTTAAATTTAATTAGTTAACGAGTCTTTGTTTCGCATGAAAAACATTTTATCGCATTTCATATTTGTAATGCAAATTTTTCGATTCGACGAGACGCTTTCTACCCTCCAACCACCCTCCCCCATCGTCTCTCTCTCTCTCTTTCTCTTTCTCTTTCTCTTTCTATTTTCATCAAGACAATAAAGGGTTTCTTCAAGAACGAGATTAAGAACCTCTTAGACTTTTGTTGTCTCGGATACGTCTTTTCCAAGGAACTCGAATTATCGCTAGTAAAAGGGATGAAGGGGTTCCGGAGGGTGGGAGTCAGGGTAAAGGTGGGGAGAGAATTGAAGTTAGAGGTTGGTACGCGAATAATATTTCTCGTGTCTATCAGGGTAACACAAAGTTCATCTGAGGAGACCAAAATTTAGATTTAAATTTGCATTAGATAAAGTAAAATATAATCTTTCGTTATTTTTTATTCTTTGTATAAAAAAAAACGTATGTATATAAAAAAGGGGGTGTATCAGGTTAAAAACTCTAAATACAAATTATTATTTATCCCTTACGTTGTTTAACGATTAAAAGAAAAATTTTGTACAACTTTGAAAAGAAAATGGAACAGCAAAGAAGCAGCATTTGCATCATTAAATTACAAATGTTTGATTTATCGTGCGTAAAAAATTATATTATTATTTTTATTTGTATAAAATTTTTATTTAATAATTTAAAACAG
Source organism: Mischocyttarus mexicanus (assembly GCA_023678845.1). Lineage (NCBI taxonomy): Eukaryota > Metazoa > Arthropoda > Insecta > Hymenoptera > Vespidae > Mischocyttarus > Mischocyttarus mexicanus. The sequence goes on along the minus strand of JACGTP010000016.1, from coordinate 2,273,780 downwards.
AAAGAAATATTGTAATAATATTAATATTTAATACAAATTTCTACAGTGAGAAGAAGTTGTAAAATTTTTAATTAGTCATTATACGGTGTATAGTGTAAGTAATAATATGTATGTCTGTGTAATTTAAAATGTAGAAAGATTAACCGAGACGTCCTTTTCACGTGAACGAGATATTAAATAGTCTTCCCTCACCCCTCTCTCTTTCCCTCTCTTTTCGAATGAAGCTAAGACGTAGAGGATAATGAAGTGCAGATTTTAAAGTGACAGACTGAAAGAGAAACCACCGAAACGAGGCAACGGCGACGACGAGAAAGAGGATGAAAGAGAGAGAGAGAGGGAAAGAGAAAAAGAGAGAGGGTTGCATCAAGTTGACTTTGTTGGTGTTAGTGATCGCATAGTTTGCTGTGCTTTCTCTTCTTCGTTGGCTTTTCTCTTAACGGGTTTAGAGTATCAATCAGTAGAGATATTTACGTTAACGATTAACAAACCTAATCAAATAGTTCTCTTTTACTCCCTTTTTTTCACTATCTCATCTCTTTTCTTTCTTGTTAATTATTTTTTATTTTTAAATAATTTATTTAAAAGACTTATATGTTTTCTCTTTTTAATTTGCAATACGAAGAATTAAGAGATCAACACGTATATTTTTAAATTAGAAGAATTGTTATTTGATTTTTATTTTCAGATAAAATTGATATATATATTAAAATTAATTCAATAATAAAATATTTTGATTGCGTACCTATAATCTTGACACAATAAAAAATAACAAGCAACATAATTATTCTATATTTATTATTTATAAAAAATAAATTGATTAGCGAGATATTAAAAATTGCATTAATTAATGAAAATTTACGGGAGGTAAATTAAAATTAATACGTTATTGGGAAATGATAAAAAGTACCAATGAAAATGAATTACAAGTGTAAGAAAGAAAATAACTGTCCAAATAAAATATCGATCAAACGAGATAATTGTGACATTAAGTTTTAAAAAAACGTGTTAATTCGTACGAATATCCTTCAGTTAGAAGAAAAAAAAAAGAAAAGAAAAGGAAAAGAAGAAGAAGAAGAAAAAAAAAGATCCGTAGAAGCTAACTCGCGATTGAATCAACACGAGACGTGGTGAAACGCCCCCTTGAACGGAGCTGAGAGAATTCCCTTTAGGAATGACAAAAAGTAGTCCAACTTTCAGCGTGAAAGTTCCGAACGGCACACATTCGCATAATGGGTAATTGGTATTCCGTGAGAAAGAGCTTTACCCGTCTACTATCGGATCCCGTAAAAATCCTGGAACTCTCTCCCTCTCTCTCTCTCCTTTTTTTTCACCTTCTTTCGATTTAGGTATTAAAAAAAAAAAAGATAAAAGGTAGACCATTCATAGTAATCTGTGAAACTTTTATTTTTACCGATAAAGAAGAAGATAAGAGAAGTAGGGAAGGTAATATCGTGTTTAGAAAACGACACAAAGTATTTTTTGAATATATTTTTTTTTGTATATATTATTTATAAAAATAAAATTCGAATTAAATATAATTTTAAAAATGATTAACGATAGAAATGAAACATATTTAGTAAAAATATACTGTTCTTATAACATTTCAATGGAACATTATTCGCTTTGGTCCAAGTCAGGCTTAACCTATCAAGATACAAGGGGAACATGTAATATATACATATATATGTGTTTGTGTATGTGTGTAAACCGAAGTACCTAGATATCGTACGTTCAAAGGCAAGAGGTTGGTATGGTGGTGGTCTTAGGTAGTACTAGGAGTACCTTTGAATTCGCCTTAGGCGTTTCCATAGCAGCAAAATAAGCGGTTCCATGGTGGGTTCCTCGAAAGCCTGCCTACCTCTCTCCCTCTCTCCCTCTTTCCCACTCTGCCACCCTGCCACCCTGCCATCCTGCTCCCTTCCTTCCTGCCTACCTCTCTCAAGTTCGTGAACATTCGGTGAACATTAAACGCATTGGGAACGGTCATGGTCGAATGAAACGTCGAAAGGAGCAGAACCATATTGCCAATAATGGCTAGTATATGTAAACACTTATATGCATCCAGATATATATATATATACATACTTATTATGTGTTACATAACGTTTCTCTAGAAACATGCGCGAACGTGTATTTGTGTAATTAAAGGAATGTATTCGTACATAAACGCTAACACATTTACATATACGTGTATGTATTCGTATAAGCACATACACATTTACGTATAGGTGAATATGTCTCTTTGTGTAGTCGAACGAATGCATATCTGCGTTGCATACCTGTGAGTGTTTGTGTGAGTAAATGGATCTACATATGCATGCATGCGTGAATGTGTGTGTTTGTGTATGAAGTATACGTGCGTTGATGACGTGTATAAGTGGGGTAGTAGGGAATTTGTATGGGTATATATATAGAAACAGGAGTGTGTGTGTGTGTGTGTGTGTGTATGGGGATGTGAACAGCTAACAACGAGGTGAAAGGCGAGGTTAAATCGAGTCGCAATGCTTGCACCGTCTCGCACCGTCGGAGAAACGTCAGCGAGTGTTCGGCTCTTGTCAGGTAGCTGCTTGATTCCGTACCAGCGACGTCGTTTTCAAGGATTATGTGGAAAACCTAGAACCCTAGTGTTAACTTCTCAACCCTTAGTCTTTCATTGCCTACGACGGGCGGCTGATAGTCTTCTCTCAGTCACACTAATGCATTTATTCAACTTTCATTTTTGAAAAAACTCCGATTTTTACGATTGAGTTGAGCAATCTATTTTTTAATCTCAAATAATTATTCTAATTCATCGTTAAATTTCTTTATTTATTTTTACTTTCATTAATATTCCGATCTTTACGATCAACGGATTAATCAACTTTTTTATTTTCAAATGATAATTATTTTTAATTCATCAGTAGATTTCTTTATTTATTTATTTATTTATTTATTATATAACGTGTTTTAATTTAATCTCACATGAATAGAGAAAATGTATTTTGGTTAATTAGTTTGACTAACACAAGAATTTATTTAATTAAATATTCACTCCAATAATGTTTGATAAATACTGACGACAAATAAATATCTCGTTATTTGATAAAAAGAAAACCGCGAGAATGAATACATTCTGATCACCGTTAGTGATATTAATTAATAGGTATGGGATTACTCAATTATTAATAATAATGTTGACAAAAACATAACAGCGGTATGAATACCGAGTAACAAGTAATAAAAAAAAAGGTAATAATAATCGATTATATTCCAACCTGTTGAAAATTGCAATTAATATTATTTAAACAATAATAATACAACTATATCAATAATAATAATAAAAATAATAACGATCGAATATAAAAGATTGTATATTTGTTAAATATGTTATACGAGATCCACTTGGAAGATTATTTTTCTATCCAAAAAAAAAAAATAAAGAAAAATCAAGATACAGAAAAATATGAGAATAAGGAAATACGCATAAACGGATTAGATCCTCAGGAGTATTTATTTCTCAGGTGGAAACATTGCCGGGTTATTTCGTTTTGAAAAACATTTTGTACTTGGGGATCCAAATGCGTTGGAACGGTGGATAGAAGGGTGGTAAAGGAAGGATGATGGACCAGGGTTGGGAGGGTATAGAGAGGGTGAAGGAATGTTTCCATGAAGTTCGTGTCCTATGGGAATACCTCCGCCGTGCGAAAACGTGAACAGGAGAAAAGCAAAGTGAGGGTGAACGAGTATTGGTGCGAAGTGAAAAAGAGTGAGAGGGGGATAGTGGGGGAGAAGGTGCACTTTCATAACGGCGCTTGACGTTTCGTATTCCGTTCCCGTTTTGCACACCGGAAAGTGACGTGTACAACGCGAACTTCGAACCATCGACGTTCCTACGGATCTACCAAGGATAAAATTTAGTCACGTCTCCGTTCACGTTTCCGTCATCTTCGAATGGATTCCGATAGAAAAAAAAAATGTAAAAAGAAAGAAAAACAAAATAAAACGAACGAAAGGTTTAACCTTTTCGATGATTTCCTTCTTTTTTTTTTAGTTAGAAATCTTTAAAGAATAACAATATTTGTTTTTGTTTTTATATTTTTATTTGGGATGAAAGGGTCAGTAGGATAAGGTAAATTCCCTGTATAGGAGTAAAACTTGTCAAAGTTGAATCGGACCAAGCATTGTACTCAAGGCCCCGAAAGTCCAATTCGAATTTTATAATTAGATTCGAGTCCGATGCATTCACATTGAGGAAGTTCCCGAACGACCTACTGCTATACTAGACCTCCCTAACTTTATCATGGACTACCGATTTAATGACCAACGCGTGTGTACCAAGTTATGTATACATATATACATTGTATATATATGTGTATATCTCGATGGTATCATGAAAAGGGTTACAAAACGAACACGGGGTCTCTCTCCTACAAGACATTTACTAATTATACAATGTCACAATTCTATCCAGTTAGATAAGCATTATAATTTATAGATAATACGAAAGGTTATTGTCATAAATGTATAAGAAATAAAATTATTTTATTATATTATACCACGTAATTAAAATGGAATATATATAAGATACAAAAAATGACAACTAAACAAACAAAATTCTTGCCAAATATTTTACATTTTAAGAAAAAGTAGGGTTTAGTTCAAACCCTAAAAAAATGACCAATCAATTGAATGTGAGCTTTAAATAAAGGGTAAGGATGAGGATTCTAGGAAGTAAGAAGAGAGGGATGAGACTTACGAAAAGGAAAGGAGAGGGTTGGGTGGTAGAGTGAATTGACAAGAGGCGTGCAGCTGCGGTTGCGCAGCTGTGTTTGCCAAATCGTCACCCACCTTCAGACACGGAATATTCGACAATGTAAGGGAAGACAACTCGTCCGTCACTCGTAAACTGGATGCATAGGCTAGCTAGCTTAGCGTGGCTTGTCGGAATGTTACTTGCTTGATTATCAGTTAAGGGCGAAGATCATGGCTTCTAGGCATTGCTCAGGGTCATTAGGCTTGACCCCTAATTAGCCCGAGTAAGCCTCGGGATGTTAGATTTGCACGTCGTTACCGAATGCTACCAGATGTGATAATCAATGATGAATATACTAACATTAAAATAGTTGTACAGAAATAGAAAGAGAGAGAGAGAAAGAGAAAAAATTCCAATGAGCCATCCCTTTAGATGCAAATATTCCAATTGTTTTTCCGATACAAACGGGATAGTGTTATATGATTTCATTCTACCCCTTTGAATACCTACCATGCGTTTTCTACCCCTTCTCTCTTTTCTTTTTGTGTTTTATTTTTCTCTTGTTTTTCTTTCCCGTTTTTTTTTGCACAAATCCGAAGACCCATGTGTGGTTAAAACGATGGCTCTGTACGGCACTCGAACTTGGACAATGATTCTTTGTATGTATTTTCTCTTTTGTTTGTTGATGTATGTGTATGTGTATGTGGACGTGTTTGTAAGTGTATTCTTTTTTTTCAACGAGAGAGTTTTTTTCGCGTGTTTTTTTTTGTCTGCCTTTATATTTTATTAAACTTTGTACCATAACGAATAAATAACTATCACGTGTAACAGATTGGTACGTGGTTCGATTTGCTCTTCCATCGAAAGATGATGAATACTTTCTAAAAAAACAAAAAGTAGTAGTTGGATATTACGAGATCATCTATTTTACTTTTTTCTGTTCTTTTTTTAGTTGTAATTAATTTTAATGAAACGTAAATAGTAACGTTAAAATTAAATATTTATTAGATATATGATTTAGTTTAAATATATAATAACTAGATCGTACTATTATATTTCAATATAATTATTTAACGTAAGCAGTATTATAATAATTCTGTTTAAATAAACAATATTAGCAAGGAATCAATGTTAATGTTAAACTATTTTGCAATAATAATATTTGAACATGTATTAATCAAATGCATACATAGGTTTATAGTAACGATTATCAAATAATACTTTATATAAATCTATCTATATATTGTTTAATACAAGTTTTAATTAATCGGTATTAATAAAAAGAAAGTGAATAATATCAATCATACTATTTTATTATAGTATTATAATTATTATAATATAAAAATATATCATCAATAATAGAAATTGGCCACGAATCGAGATATTAACGTTAGACAATTTTGTAAATAATAATTTTTAAAAACATTTCTCAATGAAATAACATAAATTTATAATTAATAATTATTGAGTAATAATTTTGTTCAAAAAATGATTATATTCATAAGTAATCGAAGATTGGTTGATGAGTGATTCAATTTTGGCGAAGACTCTAAAATCCGGTTCCATAGAAAATGTGTGCAAGGAATCGAGAAGAGAAAGGTTAGGCTATTTAGAGGCTTAGCACCTTAGCAGACAGGAGAAAGAGGGATGAAAACGGGGTGAGTAGATGTACGTGAGAGTAATAGCGATGTGTTAGTGTTAGTAGGGAAGTCCTAGATCGAAAGGGAAGACACGCCATCCTTGGTAGAAGGAAGGAAGGATCCTGTGGGATGGTGTTGGAAAAGGGGCAGGCTGGTACAAGGCTCGCAACCACCGTGTCACCTTTATCACCTTTATCACCTGCTGCAAATTGCCACCATTTAAATGCTAAATCCTAACGTCCTCACACATACACATACACACATACTCTCTCACTTAACCACTAACAACTTAGTACACTTTAGTTTCTTTCTTATTTCACAAAATTAAAAAGTATTAAAAGAAAAGATACAAGAACAATCTAAATATATTCTATAAATCAGATTATTTAATATATTAAATCTTGTTTCTTAATTAAATCGAGATAACATTTATTACCTTTGATTGTGTGCAATATTTTTACAAGATTATGAAATAACAAGAATTATTACGTGACGTTAAATCAAATTCTTATTCACATATTTAGTATATTCCAATTTTTATTTAAAAAATCTAACTCCTGTGGTTTTCTATATTATACATTATTATTTGCTATTATTTTAATATAGGTTTTTAAAACGTGACTCCATCATCCTCCCCATAGATAGAATGAGATTGCAGATTGCGTTTATGGTAAATGGCAGTCCTGTATTCAAGGATATTTTAATATACTTTAGTTTTATCTTTATCTCAATTTGTCTTATTCAATAGATAAAGCAAACCTACGGACAAAGTTAAAGCTTAATGTCATTAAAAAGCTCAGCGAAGTATGAAGAATAATTCTCTATCTTTCTCTTTCTCTCTTTCTCTCATACATTGTAATATTTTGTAACGAATAATCGTAGAAAAAAGAACCACTGATCCCTTTTTTCTGCATATGTTTCAAATACTCACATATGCACCTGTACACACACATCACACACATATATATATACATATATTCATAAAGAGGACCATTTTTAATTAATTCTCTGATTTTTATCGGATGCTTTACATCGTTTATCGACAACGTATGAGAATACATATGAAAATGCATATTACGGATATGGGATACTCATAGGAGTACTTTATGTGTGTATTATGTTAAGTTACTATCTATCTACATACATATGTGTGTGTATGTGTACATGTGGATATGTGTGGGTTGCGTGAATGTAGTAATAATATACTTTATATCGATGGAAGTCTTTAAACTCGATACTCGTTCTGCAAACGAGCTTCATTTTTCTCCTAGAGGATTGTCATCGTTTCAATGAATATCCGGGGAAAACCTATCTACGCTTGATTCATATACGTTCGTACCACTCTACCTTTACGTCGTTATTATTTCAACGAAATATAAATATGAACATAGGTGGAATAAAATGTGAAAGAAAAAGATGGACAAATTGCAAAGAGAGATAGAGAGATAGAGATAGAGGAAAGGGGTGTTTCGAATCAATATTATTGCAACGTTACGACTATTCCGATATTTCCTCTTCTATTTAAAATGACATTGATATCGCGTAATTTGAAAACTTTCAAAAGTGAAATTGATTATTAAAAGTAAATTATTTTGGGCTGCTTATTTCATAATGAATCGGAGAATAACTTGAATGCATATGCAGATTGTGTATAAAAATATAGACAAAAATGACATTCATTAATTTATTAATTAATATCAAATTAAAATGATATATATAAAAAGTGTAAAATGTGATAACATATATATTTATAAGTCAGTCATTGCCTGTATTGTTTTTAAATGAAATTAATCATCAAAAATAAATTATTTTATGCTTATTTCATGATGAATGAGAACTGGATTCATATGCAGATCGTGTGTAAAAATATAAACAAAAGTAACATATTAATTAATGAATTAATTAATATCATATTAAAATCACAAGAGTGAAACTCTTGTAATAAAATACTATTTATTTATTATATAATTAATTTTAATAGTATTTAAACTTCTGTTTGGCGGAAAATTTAATAGAAGAAAAACAAACAAAGAACAATTCAAAGGTTTGAGTAATTTTTTTTCTTTTTTGAAACGATATTTCTCGTAAGTAAATTTTGATTTATTATGACGATGAAAATGTCTTCTCTCAAGTTTGCTTCTAGTATTAAAAGGTATTAAAAGGTATTAAAAGGATATTAACTTTATGAAGGCATAACTAAACAGTATGGTGGAAAAATATATTTTGAACAAATGAAAAGGGTAATACGAAACTATAAAAATTACAATAAATAAATACCCAATGAAGGAAAAACAATAAAAACAATTTATTATATATTAAATATATTAAGAGAATAATTCTAAGAATATCTATTCAATCTAATTCTAAATTACAAATATTTACATAACAATTTACATAACAATAATATTAATAATGATAATAATAACATAAGATAGTAACAAACATTAACGAAATATTATAATATCAAAATTATTATTTCAAATAATAGCCTTATGATTGAAAGGTGGAAAATGGTGGTAACATAAAATAACTCGTCAAAGTGTTCAATTAATATGACTCGTATATAACTATTGTATACATATATATATAGAACGACATAGATTGTGGATAGATGGACAAAATCCATAGTTAGGAATAGAAGTTTATCGAAAAGGGAAGATCGATCGTCGATATCCGGTGTAACGGATTTCGCAAGGTTTTGATCGAACACAACGTCCATAGATCCATAATGCATTTTCCCACTCTCTCCCTCTCCCTCTCTCTCTTTTTCTCTCTCATTGGACTCTTGACGTTGTCGATTTTTTCGAAGGTACGCTGACATTTTCAACAAATTGTCCTCGACGAGGTAGAGGCCCGCTATCATCGTTGACATGATGCAGCGATTGCACGGCCCGTACCGTCGTCAATTTTGGAGAAAATGTTCGGCCGAACGCGCGACAGCATCATTTTACTCCCATATGTGTGTGTGTGTATGTGTGTATGGTGGGTCAAAACGCACACGAGATCGTACTCGCCTATTTCGAACTCGACGCACGTATACCGCATATCTCCCACCCCATCCCCTCCCCTTTTTCTTTTATCTCCGATGACTTTATAGACGGGCATTGTTTGTCGTATGGGGTGATTTATTACATTTTCACTCGATTTCAAAGTAAGTGACAGAAAAAGACACACGCATACAAAGAGAAATGAGAGAGAGAGAGAGTGAGAAAGTTGTTAAAAGAAATTCATTGATGAAGGAAGATAATAAGGGTTGAATATTATCAAACTTTCTTTTATTTTTTATTTTTTTTTTGGCTTATCAGATATGTGACTGATTATGTGCATCTATGTATTGGCTCGATAATAGTGTTTATGGGTTCAGTGTTTTTTTCTGAATAAAATCATCATTTTAAATAAGAAAGATTAATGGAATTTGAAAGCATAAAAATTCCTTTTGTTGGATTAAATGAAAATGATCACGCGATGATATTCATTTTAAAATAACATATATTACAGGGTCGTGTGTGTATGTGTTGTGAATGTATTTTTTATTTGAATACAATTAATTAAGCGAGGAAGATTAATATGAAAATGAGATTCAATGTAAATGGGGAACAAATGATGTTTCTTGTTTGATCAAAAACATTATCGGGTGTCTGTGTATTCGTTCAAAATCATTCCAAAGTATTTTAAGGGTTAAACCTAAATGCATATTTTTAATTTATAAACAAAATTTAATCTTGGAGAATAGTATTTTAATATGGTATAATAATTTAAAAAAAAGGTCTAATAATTTACCTAGCTCGTTATTTCCGTAGGAATGAAAATATAATGAAATCTTTATTTCTCCCTCTCTTTCTCTCTCTCTTTCACCTATTTCTATCTCATCTAACGATCTTTCTAATAAAACGATATTAACAATGTTAAAAATATAAAAAAAGAAAAGAAATAAAATAATACGATTAGAATAAAATCCTGTAGAAAATTCCCTAAGGGTTTGAGATAATTCTCGATTCAGATAGATAGGATATATCGAAAATTGAGGATATTCGATATTCGATAAGTTACCTGAACGCAAATACCTTCCGTTCAATCGGAAGGAAGACATTTTCGACAAGAAGTAAAAAAAGTAGCAAGGGGAAAATAGCGTAAACCGAGGTAACTAATTTTTCTCTTTAACCAAGAAAAAAAAAAATAAAAGAAAATAAAACAAGAAATGTAAACGGGGAAAGGAGTAACGAAAAAAAAAAGAACCAAGAGTAGCCCGGTTAGGTGAATATCGTGAAACCTTAGAGGGAAAACTCAACGAGAAGAGGAAAAATAACGAAGAAAGAGAAAACGCCTAAATAAAAATACTACTCTTCTCGATTTTAACGTAACGTCCACAAAGTTATGGTAGTTGTAAAAAAGGTTACGAGTTTTTTAATTCATTCTTCCCTGTTTTCCCTGTCTTTTAAAACTAAACTGCAAAGTAATGATCCAAATAACGTTCTTTCATTGAATTTCTGACCGTGATAGAAATAAAAAAAAAACAAAACAAAAGCAAAACAAAACAAGCAAAAATAGGGGTAAGGTGCATATGATAGCCAGGTATTTTGTAAAACTGCTCGTTCCGGAGTAACAAGGAAACGGTCGAAGTTTTTAGCGGAAGTGCCAGCCAGCCAAGCTCGACCGGCAAATTGCCGAGGGGGATATTCGAATCCAGGTAGGGGTTGGGGGTAGGCAGGAGGGAGAGGGGGGCGTGGTGGAGGTTCAACAGCATCCGAGTGAAAACGCGAATGGACGAGCGGAAGTACGTGTCCCTGAGGAAATCCCTGCCCCGAAACCACCCCTCTCTTCGCTCTTTCACCTTCTTTTACCCTCTTTTACCCTCTCTTTTACCCACTCTTTCACCCTTTTTTCTATCTCTTTCTTTCTCACGTTCCCCTACGTGTCGTACACACTCCCTTTTCTCTACCAACCGAAGGACATTATTTTGTTCATCCACCTGGCAATTTTAAACCCCCCAACTCTACCCTCTTTTTCCTTTTTTCCCTTTTTTTCCTTTTTTTTCTCCCTTTCTCTCTTTTTAACCTTTTTTTCTACTCTTCTTTACACATACGTGCTAACGATGTTACATCTTTTGATCGATCGTTTAACCGTGATTACACTTTGTAAGGCTTTTCAAACTCGTTGATTAATTTTCGTTTTATATATATTTGCAAAAGTTTCAGTAATTAATATTATCACTGATTGACCGCACAAACGGTGATCATTTATCTTGACAGTTTTTTCTCTATTTAATTAAATAATAATAATAATAATAATAAATACTTTTCGTTCGTAGAAATTTGTTGAAACTTTTCCAATTAACGAATCTTCGCTATTACAAATTAAATAATAATTATTTAACCTTTTTGATGTTAACTCAACTCTCCAACCCAACCCAAAGTTGATGGAATTTAATAGGGATTCAAGAGAAACAGGTATAATAATTAAAAGTAACAATACTATTTAACAAAATTTTTAAAAAACTACAAATCTGTTTCGAAATATTTTAAACAATCGTACTATAATAATTTTTTAAAAAACCAGTAAGATGATAAAGAAAAAAGTTTATAAAATCCTTGAAAGGATATTTTTCTATTCGTAAAATAATGATTGTTAGAAAAATATAGGGTTGGTGGAAAAAATAATGTCAAATTCTTGGTCACAATTTAATAGAAAAATGCGACATTTTTTTTCTACTTACTCAATATAAAACGTTTAGCGACTCTCTAACGGAATAAGAACAACGATACTAAACGGTATAACGGAAGAAAGATGGTGGAAATAAAGTATAACACTTCGTATGGAAACGAAGAAACGGAACGGAACTGAACGATAAAAAGAAAGAAATTGGAGAACGATTTGAAAGAACTCGTCCAGGTTCTGTTTATCTTGACGCGCTTCAGCAATTTTTCCTGGCTTCCTTTAGATGCCGTTCCAAGTCTCGACATACTCCTTCCTCTCTTTCCTCCCTCTCATCCTTCTTTTTCTCTTCTTCTTCTTCTTCATCGTCGTCGTCTTTTAACAAGGTGGAAGTCTTTGCCATTACGCAAACTGTGTTTCGTCGTACTTTCTTGATAAACGTACTCGAAACCTGGATTAGCCACGGTCGAAAGGAACTTGAATGGGGTGGGTGGAGCCACCCTATCTCTCTTTTTACCCTGTCGTTCTTTCTACCCATTTCTTATCCACTTGCAGCCTTTGAATTTAATAGCTTCGAACCTTTCCATCCATACTCTTCCGACCGTCACGAGCTTGTAACTGAGTTAACCCTTTCTGTAAACTAACCCTTTATTTTCTTTTTTTTGTTGTATAGGGGATGAAAAAGTATCGAGGACGTAACATACTTTCAGTTCTTTTTTTCCCCCCTTTATCATTTTTTTATTTTTTTTCTTACGTTGAATATGTTAATTTTATTAAAATAAGTGGTGTGTAAGTTCTTGTTTGTCAAAATAAAATTATTGTGAAAGTTGACACGTTGATGGGAGTTTAACAAAATAATATGAAATAATATAATAAAAAATTCTCCTATATTTCAATCTTTAACATTACATATATATAAAATTATAGCATTTTTTGGTATAATTTTGATAATAATAAGAAGAAATGGAAAAACATTTAGAGATCCTTAATTAAATTAGAATTAATATTAACAGTGATTAAAAAAACAAATTGGGAAAAGAAAATACAGGAAACTACGCGAAAATATCTTCGAATTTTGAACTTCTTAGTTACAAAAAATCGAATAAAAAAATACAAAATATCGATTTCCATATATGTTTCTATCTAAACTTTTTTGCGTACGAGTAAGAAAAATAAAAGAGAGGAGACGCACTAGCGAAACAACGAAAAAAGAGTGGGGGGGGGGGGACAGAAAATCACGGACTACGTTATTGAAATATAATTTTTATTCTACCGTTTTGCGTTATTATGTTTTTAAAGCAATATTTCCCTCTTCCATCTTCTTCCCACCCACCCATTTTTCACTTCCCAAACGAAATAACGAAATACGAGAAAGTTTGTACATTTCGCAAACAAGTTCTACGAATGCAACAGGATCCTTTGATAAAAGGCTGCCAGTGTCACGTTTAGAAATGAAGGAGTAGAGATGGGTGAGTGGCACGTAGGTACAGAAGAAGATCAAAGAGTTTTGCAATGATGATTTACACGCGTCAAAGGTCTATAATCATTAGCGATCATACCAAACTTGAATTTACTGCGAACCTTTTTGATTGCTTTCCTCCTTTATTTAAAAAAAACAAAAAAATAATAAGAAATAACGAGAAGGATTTAATAACGAATCGAATATATATAATATCGAAAAGATTTATTATATTAAACGAGAAATAATATAAGTAAATTAATATTATTGTAATATAAATAAAAAATATATATCAGACATTCTATATAAACGATAACAAAAATAATAAACAATTCAATAAATAAATTCAATATTCAATAGATCGACAAGAAAATAAATAAAAATTGAATAAAATATAATGAAAGTAAATAGAAATTGATTTTGTAGGGATGCAAAAGTATATAACGTTTCAACGAAACGATAACAACAGTACGTTTTCGGTATGAAAGAAGAAGAAGAAGAAGAAGTAAAGGAATAAAAAAAAAAAGAGAAAGAAATAAAGGGAAGTTAGGGGGAAGGGAAATGAAGAGAAAAGTGTGTAGCGACTGAAAAATGACGGTGGATACATGTAACCCTTTCCCCCTACCTCTCTTTTGGGTGGGGAGTGTGTCTCGAGAAAGAGAAACGCAGCAAAGGCACAGAAGGAATTCAAAGTACGTAATATAATGGGGGTGCCTTTAAAGAGAGAGTAACTTCAACAGGCTTCATTTCTACAACGGCACCCACCCGAGAGAAAAATTCTAAAAGACTCGAGTTATAAGGTAGTGTAAGTGTGTCTGTGTGTATATGTAATCTGTCCCTCTGTAACTTCTTCCCTGCACCTTTTCACATGTACACGTATTCCTACGAATACGTGTATACATTTGGCATATATATATGTATAAGAATTTCCACACAGATTCTAATAATCCTAATCGAATTATATATAAAAAAAAAAAAGAAATAAATTTGTATGGGTAAATATATTTTATATTTTAATTTATATTTATTTATTATTTTATTTTAGTTTCTTTATATGGGTGAATAAAATTGTTAGTTGAAACAAGGTAAATTACAGGTTATCAAATTACCTGTTCTTTTTTATCTTTTGTGTGTATATGTTTAAAAATTATAATACATTAATTAGCATCGATTATCAAATGATTTTCACGTTTGTTAAACCACAAAGAGAGAGAGAGAGACAGAGAGGGAGAGGGAGAGAGAAAGAGAGAGTAAGAGAGAGAGAGAAAGAGAAAGACAAAGATATCATGTTCATTGAGTTTGTTAGGTCAGGTTTGTGTTTGATCTAGATCCGTTTAAACTTTGTAACAGAGTATCGTTAACAATTGAATTAACTCTACCGAAAATCTACCCGCGTTTAACATTTCTATAAATTATTAAGTGATTATGTAACTTCGAATGATCGTAATTAGTTCATCTTCTCGAGTAATTACGAATATTTGAAATAATAAAATTACGTTCGACTTTGTAAAAAAAAAAAAAAACACAACAAACAGTGCCTGTTTCCAGGTAACAGGCAAAAAAAAATCAGGGAAGACAAATTTTCGTCGCGGTATATAAAACCCACCACCATCCTCCTCGTTACGATGATAGGAAAAAAGGAATAATTGGCAATTTATTTATCTCGGTGGTATATTCAATGGAAAAAAATATCCCCAGGAATTACGAATGGTCGTGGTGTATCGATGTGTGACAAGTGGATCCTACTTCCCACCCCCGGGGTGAGTGGAGGAAACAAGGCTGCTCGTCAAAAACCTCCGGCAAAACAGGGGGTTCGACAACAAAAACACCAACAACAAGAATACTCGCAAATCCGGATAAAATGTTAACTCCCGACTATATGCTTGCTTTTTTTTATAACCTTTTTTATTTTTTATTGTTTATTTTGTTCGTTACCCCGTTATTCGATATCGTTTCGTTTGTTAATAATAATAAGTCTTGTACGTGTTGTTTGTTGTTGACGTTTTTTAAAAAAATATTATCATATATAATTAATCAATAAACAAATTGAAATAAAGGATCTATATTGAAATAACAAAATAAAAATTATTCTAATCTCGTTAAAGCGAGTTAAAGTATCGATCAAACAATTTCAGATTTATGCTCGTTGGATAGGTGATATTTCGCATTGAAAAAAAGTTTTTTGCTGCTTTTTGTTTCTTTTTTCTCAACCTATTATATATTTTTACGGAATATCAGAGTACGTTTAAAAGTTTCACAATTATATACAGGTGGTAACAAACCGCAAAAAGATATTCCGTTGATCTCATCTTACTACTACCATCACCACCATCAACACTAGAACTACTACTACTACTACTACTACTGCTGCTGCTTCTGCGAGTTTATTGAAACGTTTCTCTCCTAAAAGCGGAGACTTTTCAATATAATTTTATATTCAAATAAGAATATAGCGTATTTTACAGGAAGACTTCTTTTTTTTTTTCTTCTTCTTCTTCTTATCTTCAAAGCGACAACCAAAAGATAGAAAGAATATGATATCTTTTACTCTCTCTCTCACGCTCTTTCCTTCTCTCAACGATACAAGAATTGCATTCGATATTGAGATTCAAAATGGTCTGCTGCTATTCCAGGCACGAACGTGAAATATACATCGTTAAAGTTGCACGCGTAAAAAGCCTTATTATGCATTACAAAGCACGGATAACCAAGCGAAACGAAAAGGGCTAATGAGTAATTCATACTCTACGAAAGTTGCTCTACTTTCAAGAACGTTGAATACTAATTTGATGCTAAGTTAACTCGAGGAACCTCCTATCCTTGAGAGCTAGTTCAGTTCATAGTGATTGTAATAAACGATCGCTTACTCGGACAATACTTTTTCTAACAGTGTTTTCACGTATTACTTCATTCACTTACTTGGTCCTACCTTCGACGAATATATAATGAGAAATTTCACTATGATTATTATGGTGATGATAATATATATGTTGAGAGAAGAGTAAATTAAGAATATTAATACATTTAGTAATCTTGAATTTATATTATTAATACATGTAGATACAGCGCCCTTAATGCCTTAGCAGTTGCATTCTTGTGTGGACAGCCTGATAGGAATGAGGTGTTATAGTGAATAACTAAGAAGAGTTTATAATTATTAAGTAAAGAGTAAATCCATCATTTTTAGCTTAAAACAAACGTAAAAGTAATAGATTTCTTTTTATTTATACCTAATATATTGATCAAAAATTGTTACAAAATACTGACCCAATAAATAATAAGCCAAGATGTATTTTACTTTCTTGAAAAAGTTAGCGAACCATACAAGTGTTACGAAGGATTTTCCCCTAAGGAAAAAATAAAGAAAAGGAAGAAAAAGACTTGTGTAAGAAAGAAAGAGAGAGGGAGAAAGAGAGAAAGATAGAATCTTTTAGTTAACACCAGAACGGATAAGCGGAAGAGCACGGTACGGATGGTAGGGAATGACAGAAGAGGGTAAAACGTCGTAGAAGGTAGTCACGGGTCGGTAAAGGTTAGGATGGGGTAGCCCACTTCCTACGACGATAAGTTAGGAAGGCGTCTTGCGGATGTTCGCGCCATTTGCGCAAGAGCTGGCCGAGATAATATGGCGCAGATAGACGATACTACTAGTAGTTCTTGATGTCGTATACTACTAGTACGTTCATTCCCACAACTGATGGACATACTAGTCTTATCTCGTGAAAAATACCGAGATATCAAGACGTTTATTTCTTCCCTCCATTCTAAACTTTTTTTTTTTCCTTAACCGTTTCTTTTTCAAAAATGTCACTATCGAGAAAATGCGATAAAAAGTCGCGAGGTGGAAGGAAGAACGAGTAACCGGCTGCCATATTGCCGGTCCTCTTTCTCTCTTTCTATATCATTTAACAACGACAAAAAAGTAACCAACACAAAGGAATACGAAGTAGAGATTTAGTGGTGATGGTAGCGTTTATGAAAACGATCGAACGAATGAAAAATGATCCCTCACTTTTAGTCGGGAAAATGAATAAACAATAAAAATGTATAAACCTCGGAGATAGGATTCTATTAACGTGTTATGGATAGTGCTGGAATATATGTACTTTTACGTGTGTATAGGTATATACACAATATATATATAGCTACCTAACAACCGACGCGATATGGAAAATTTTTTAATTTTATCCTAAAACCTTCGATAACGACGTATACGTCCCTTGCAGACAATACGATTCCCGACGTTCGATCGAAATCCATTTAACGATACCGATCTCTTTCGATCGACGGATTCAAATTCATCGAATCGAAATTCGAAATTCGAAATTTGATCTTTGTATCGTTGTTCGATCGAATAACGTTCGAAATAAAAATAAAAAGATAAAAAGATAAAATACGAAAAAAGTTAGAAGAATTCTATATATATATATATATATATAATAAAAAAGCAAAAATAAAATTCGGGCTCTCTTCCAATCTCTCTTTCCTTTTTAAATTTTCTTTTTTTTCTTTTACAAAGAGAAAGAGAAAGAGAGAGATAATCCTGGAAGCGAGAATGAATGACATAATTCAAAAAACGATCGTGACACCAGCACACTTGCCTTTTTCAGTAACTCGCTCGAAGCCCTTCCGGTCGTACTCCGATCTCACCTATCCACTTGCAGGCCTTTCTCTCTCTCTTTCTCTCTCTCCTTCTCTTTCTCTTTCTGCTTTTTTTCAAACGAATTAATACGTTCGATGAGAGCTTCCGGGCGTGGAGCCAGACACAACGGCACGGTTTCAATTTGCGAGCCGACTCAAACAGGTTCCCTCGGGCATACCCATGGTGCGTGCATTCCCCTATATATATTTACGTATACACGTGCAAATATACCATCTACCTATCTCTCTCTCTCTCTCCCTCTCTCTATCTTTCATATACTCTCTCACGTTGCAGTAACCCTTAAACATCCCCATCCCCTAGTTACATACAAACACTAACCTATCTTCAATACACGTTTTCCTCGGATTTCTTCTTCTTCCTCGTTCTACACCCCTACACCTTTACCCCTTCTACCCCCATACTCCTTCAATTTCCAACCCCATCACCACTCATCCACCACCACTCCTCGTCACCCATTTTCACTAATTTCTCTTTTCTTGCATTCACTTTTATTTCTCCTAGATTCGTTCATTCGTTTATTTTAATTTTCGTATATTTCTGGCGGTATTCCTGTTGGGTTTTTAGCAGGTGGGTCCTCTCGGTAACAGCACCAACACCATCATCGCCACCGACCAACGGCAACGCGTTGTTCCTGGCACCGTTGCTGCTTTTTCCCTCGGCACGTCGTATATTAGTAGCGATACGTTCCACCTCTGTACAAACCTTTCTCTCTTTCTCTCTCTCTTTCACTTCTCTTTTTCCGACCAACCAAATCCCCTATCCGCGACCAACCAAACTCTGCAATTCTCTCTTTCTCTTTTCCTCCGTTGTATTTCTTCCACTTTCCCATCCTTTTTTCACCCATTTCCTACTTCTTTTTTTCTCCTATTTCGTTTTGTTCTCTTCTTCTATCTCTATTTTCCGACATACCTTTTTCCCTCTCCATCCCCCCTGCCTTCCTATCCCTTCTTTCTTTCTTTCTCTCACACTTTTTCTCTTTCACTTGTCCACATATACGCAATTTTTATCGCAACCAGAAAAATTAGAAAACAAAATGATTGTCCCTCGACCCACATATATATATACGCAAGATCTATGTACATATACATGTATATATGTATACACATAAATATATATATATATATATATATATATATATATTGGTCCGATATCGAGCGTAACTCCAACGAGCTGTGCGAAAAAAGAGGAAGACTGGATCTGGGTGTACGCTTGGTGAGATTCGAGCATGATCGTAAAGCAAACGTGATAGAGGAGGACAAGGAGGATGAGGAGGAAGAGGAGGAGTAGGATATATTGAACCGGAAACACGCGAGTACATCAATTTATGTATCCCCCTTCATGTATTTTAGTCTTACATGTTACCAATGCGTTTGAAAGTACGTTGAGTGTTGAATTGAGTATCGGTGTTAGGTATGATATTCAACATCGATCATAAATACCCTAAGGACAATGTTGACAATTTCACTAGAGTGTAATTGATTGTTGTTAACTATTGTTATCGTATAATAATAGATAGTTAACTACTTGGAAGATTTGATTCGAAGTGTTGAGGATGCTTGCAAGATAAGTAGAAAGGATAGATGGAAGGAAGGAAGGAAGGAAGGAAGGAAGGAAGAAGATCGATCGAGCAAACCTCGTCGATTTCAATGAACAGAAAGAGAGATAGGAGAGAAAGAGAGAGGGAGGAGAGTAGGTAATTACGGATGAACTAATTAAACCGCAATCATTAAACGCGAAGCGAATCTATGCCACGGCAAAGTGAGAGATTCCTTAAATTAGGTACGATCCATGTAAGGATCGTCTTAAATAAGGTACGACCTATATAAGGATCGACTTAAACAAGGTACGTCTTATGTAAGGTACGGTTTAAATAAGGTACAATCTATGTAAAGATTGTATATAATAAGGTACGCCTTCAGTAAGGTACAACCTACCCAGTAAGGTACGAATTAAATAAGGTACAACCTATGTAGGAATTTTCGTTAATAAGGTACGATCTATGTAAGGATTATCTTTAATAAGTTACGACCTATGTAAGAGGTACGATTTAAATATGGTACGACTTAAACATTCACTCGAAACTTCAGCAAAAGGTAAGTTTCTCTCCAATCTTCGTCTCTCTTCCTCTATCTGTGTCTATCTGTCTCGTTCGCTGTCTATATATATATATATATCTGTTTTTACCTCTCTTTTAAAATTCGTGGTATCAGTGAACCACGTCGAAACTAGTTGGCCAACCAACTCGAAAGTGCCTGGTCAAGCAAAGAAACGCGATAGGAAAACTTCAAAAACGTTTACCCGTTAGACATGGAAAATATTTATCAAATGAATTCTAACGTATTTACTTTGTAAGGTACAAAAAGGTATTTTATTTATTTTAAATAAAGCGTTTTAAAATACTAATTAATTATTTATTATACAATCAGTAAAAATAGTCAACATTTTTAAAATTTACACGACAAAAAATCAAAATTATATTTGAATCAAGTATCTTTCATTTAATTTTTATTATTGATCTATAGAAAAATAAAATAGGTGATATCTTTTTATTATGTGTCATGAAAATGTATTTATTGATATTTCGAAAACAAGGGTTGAGGATATATTAATCGAAAAGATATAAATGGATAATGTAACTCTGATTAAAATTAATTCTCCGAATGAGAAAGAGAGAGAGATAGAGATAGGTTGGTGGTCTGGCTACGTCAGTAGGAAGCAAACAAACCGTAGATGCTTACCCGAGCACAGGCGTACTCCTCAAAACGAGTCACGACCTCAGAACGACCTAGTGCTACTGGGGTAGAACCTAAGCTAAGGGGTGGTAGGTAGTCCTTGATTCTCGAGCGAGTCATCGTAGCGATTCGAAGCTACACGCTCCCGGAATTCTCTTCCTCTATCACATTCACCCATTTCTCTCTCTCTTTCTCTCTTTCAACACGCATGCAGATGATATTCTCACATTAACTATTACGAATAGTTACATAGAAATATTTTTACGGTTTGTCAAGGGACAATTTTACTTCTAATGAAGATTGTCAAAATTAGATCGATTCATGAATTACTTCCAAGGACGAAGCATTCTTTCGACGAAGTATCGGTCTCCTCCCCGAAACGTGAGAAAATATAATGGTAAGCTATAGGCAGCATTAATATATTTTTTTATTTTCATTTAAAATAAATCGTTATTTGTTTCTCAAAAAACGCTACGAATTAATACTAACAACTTATATATCTTTATCTCTTTCTGCCTACTGGGAATCTCTATCGACGTAAATTCAGCCAACTGATGTTAGTTTTCATACACACATCTAACGAAATGGTAGAGGAAATCTTCCCATCAACGTTATGTTTCTATGCAACGCATAGTCGGTGGGATAGAATACAATATACCGAACTCGATTTCCATTCCGTCAAGAATATCCATGAGAGAACTCTCTCTCTCTCTCGCTCTCTCTTTATCTCTCTTGACAAAGTCAGTGTTTATACGTAGCTTGAGAAATCCCAGTGATGTCATAAGAAGTGGAATTAATCGCCGTCATCGTCACCTGCCGACGACTCCTAACGTTCTGCTACTACACTACTACTACTACTACTGCTGCTACTGTTACTGCTGCTGCTGCTGATGCTGCTTCTGTGGGCGTAACTTTATACCCGTACAAATTTTGACAAGAGATATTGCCTTTACTTGCAAGAACCTGTAACACGTTACGTGGTTTTCAACCTCGAATGGTACGCACACTTTTAACTACGTCCAATTCAAAAAAAAAACGCGAGAATCAGAAAAAAAGCGAACAAACGAAAAAAAAGAGACGGAGTGGGTGGTGGGTAAAAAAGGGGTACAACGAAAGGTAAGAATTTTTAGCTGTTGTTGTTGTTTTTGTTTATTTACAAAGGACATAGGAGGATAGATTAATCGAAACGTTCGTTTATTCGAACCTTTCTGCTTTGTCCGGTTACCTTTATCTCTCTTTCCTCTTCTCTCTCTCTCTCTTATTCCCATTTGAACGATAAAAGTGCAAAAGCGGCAAAGAGAACGATCGATTCGATTCGATTGGAGAAGGCCAGGACAGCAAAGCACGGTCCAGCATAGCACAGCAGAGAAAAGCATAGCACAGCGTAGCAGGTTACTATCCCCAGAAATTGGCTACCCAAAAAATCTTTCTGCTCGTATGATCATTTTTATTAATAAAACAACAAAAAATAGATAGGTAGGAGAAAAAAAGCAGAAAAAAATGCAAGTCTACAGATAAGTCCCGTTCAGTGGTTCGGGTACGACATTGGCTTTCCATCTCTGCTAAATTCCACCAGTTCTACCCACTCCCTCCCCCATTTTCCTCCACCTTCCTCCTCTTATTCTTCACCCTCTCTACACTTGCCATTACTATCCACCTCTCCTAGCTCGTTTTCTTCTTCCACCCATTACGTTATATTTACTCGGGAAAATAATGTTCATGCACATTTCACCCGCGTTATCTGTTCACTGGCTAGCGCTTTTCCCCTTACTCCCTCCTCTCATCCTCGTACTCAGATTTGCTTTCCCTTATATACCAGACTCGGTTTCCACTGTCCCAATGTGTCTACCCTTCTCCCCTCTCCCAATTTACCACCACCCGCTTTTTCAAACCTACACCCCCACTCCCTTTATAACCCTTTAAGCGAAAACTCCAGTCCTCCTACTGACGTAACTATCCGAATTGAAACGAACCTAGTCATCCCCCATACTCCCATACTCCCCCTTCTCTCTATCCGCTATCTCTTTTTCTCTCGATACACTTCTAGCAACCCTTACTCATCCCTTTCTCTTTTTTTCCCTTCCATCTCCATGAATATCTCCTGGCTGCCATTTATCTCGTCACGAGATGCATTATACATTGCTATGTGGTTGTACGTGTGTATGTGTACGTGTATGTTTTCTATCTCTTGCTGAGTAGTAACGAAATCCCCGCAGTTATAATTTCTTACTCTTTGCATTTGCTGCATTCCGTGTTAGCAATTTTTATCTTTTTTTATTGGTGCTATCATCGACGAGTTATTTCGAAGCAAGTCACTTGTAAATTTTTATAGTTCTTTTTTTTTGTTGCAGGATACCTATCGACTATAGGTATCCTGCGAAATTCAAAAAGTTACTTTACTTTTTAATCATACCTCGTATATTATATTATATAAAGCATACATGGTTTACATATGTACGTAGGTATGTATATATGAATGCAAATTGTTGCGGTTAAAGTTTAATTAATTGCATTAATAAGAAGAATGAAAGTTGGCTGTTTGAAAGCGTCAACGATTAACACAGAATCAACTCCTGTAGTAGTCACGTTAATGGAAATGTTAAACGTTCTCGAGTTAAGTTACTATCGTTTGCTCGTTAACGATAACAAGAAGAAGGGTTTTAAATTATACTACATTGCGTAAGTACTTGAAAAAGAAAATTACGATCAACCCCTTATCGTCCCTTTACAAATTTTTATTATTATTATTATTTTTATTATTTCATAAATTCTTTTACGCAGATACTGAAGTAATCTTTTGAGAAATTTTTAGCACAAATAAGAACCTAGTTTGAAAGATTATTATTATTGCTGTTGTTATTGGGGTTATATTTTTTTAATTATAAACTCTAACAAAGTGTCTTTTCTTTTGTACTTTATCTAACATTCTTAATTTTTATTTTTCAGGTGTCGCAGTTTGGCTGACCAAATTTAGGACACCCTGTTTGTACATGGACATAGTACATAAGTATATGGAAATATAAATATTATAACTTTTTATAACTGTATTGTTCAATGTTTAATTTTCTTGAACAAATTATTCTATAAGTTTCAATCAACCAACATTTTTTTCAAATCTTTTGCATTTCGATATTATTAATATCATTATTGTTATTATTATTATTACTCTTGTTTGTTTCAGCAGATTAGTTCTGGTGTTCCAGAGAACACAGTAGTGTGGTTTGATACCAAGCATAGTATCTATTCAAAATGTTCTAGATGTAAATGTGTGTAATTGAGAAATTTTCGGGTGAGTGAGCAAGTGTTTGCCATAATTGTTTTCTGTAAGCGTGTATAATATATATATGCACGTGTGTGGTCATAGTAGAGAGACTAACAATAAGTACATTCTTGATACACTCATTATTTGTTGCATTTTTCTTTAAATATAATACTTATTTCTTTTTATCATTATCTTTATTATTATTATCATTATTATTATTATTTGATCGATATTAAAAAAGGAAAAAGAGAAAAAAAGAGTGCGAAAAGATAGTTCAGTTGATAGCTTCGAATCGAATAAAGAAATAATGCAATTTACGTATCGTCTCTCGTTCGCGATCTGTCATTTCAAATCCGCTTGGTACATCCTTCACGTTTTGCGGCTTCAAAAGAACCAGTACAATCCCCCGTCGACGCATCCTTTTCGCATAAATGCACTCTATCTTTCTCCTTCTCTCTCTCTCTCTCTCTCTTTTTAGCTCACTCGGTCTCCTTTCAAAATGATATCGTCAATCTGCTAGGAATATTCGACGAAGGTAGAATCCGTTATTGCTTTTACAACGAACGAGACTGACAGGATTTTTCGTGAGCTGGGTCTCTCTCTCTCTCTCTCTCTCTCTCTTTCTCTCACTCTTTGAATATCTGGATTTGTCAGTTTTCTCTCTCCCTCTCTCTTTCTCTCTCTCCTTTTATTTCTTTTCTCTCGTACACTTTTTTTTTGTTACCATTTTTTATTTATTTTTCTTTTTATTTCGCGAATGTTATTGCGAAAGCAAACGACGGAATGAAAATATAACGTTTTTATACTATATTTCATGAACGATAATACATAAATGTGAATATCCCTTTGTCTAGTTTCTCTTTCCCTCTCTCTCTCTCTCTCTCTCTTTCTTGCATACTCACTCGTACACCGTTGCTACTCTCGTTACATTTTTGCAATAATAATCAGACTTGTTCTGCGAGATGGTTACGTCAAACAGGTATTGCTATTGTTGTTGTTATTATTATTACAACAAAGGGAAAGAAAAAGAGATTATGATCAGGATAAGAAGATGGAAAAGGAATAGGAGGAGGAGGAGGAGGAGAAAAGAAAATATGAAATAAATGAAATCGAAAGAAATGGAATAATACATTATTTCATTGCATTTCTCAACTTTTTGTTTTACGGAGTTAATCAATTTGTACAGTGAACAGCTCATATCAAAGTTTTACCACTCGCTCATATCAGTAGTGCAAGTCAGTTATTTCCTCCATTCCTTTCTGTACCAACGTCTAAATGATTTGATTTCTTCCTTTTTTTTTCTTTTTAGTATATATAGTATATATAGTATATATATTTTCTTCTCTCTCTCTCGGTGCATGGAGCTTTACTTGGAAGATCTTTTTTCCTCGGGTTTGATCAATCGTCGAGCTGTCTTCTAACCGAGTATTATTCCTTGTAAGAAAAATCAGAAAGTTTTTTTTTTTCTTCGCGAAAAGGAATAAGAAAAAGAAGACCAAAGAGGATCGATCTTATTTTCTTCGCAATCATCCGTCATAATATCTAACAGTGTTCTTACACCAACATCGGATTGAAACATCATAATGATTACATACTTTCCTATATCTCAAAGCAGCTTAGCTTTTAGGATTTTCTCATTGTGTCAGAAAAAAGTATATTTGACATTCAGTATAATGAAAGTTACTTTCATCGAGAAAAGATAAATTAAAAATAGAAATTTAATATTAATTTATTAATAATAAACGTATCGAGATTTATATATGCATATTTATTTCTATTGTAATTAATCAAATGATACTTTTTCTATAAAAATACATAACAAAAAATATATTATTAAAAATATATTATAATTTCTCTCTGATAGGTGATACAACTTTTAACCACCTTGTATTATTACTAATAAGATATCGAATAATAGTTATTACTGTCGTAAAACAATTAGTAGATTGATCGGATTTTCGATTCGAAGAATTTTTTTTTTATAGGGAATTAAAGATCAAAAGAGATGATTTTGTTCGTTAAAAGTAAATAAGTAGGTCGAATTCGGTACGGTTTCTTCATTCGATACTTTCTAAAAAAAAGAAAAAAAAGGAAAAAGAGAGAGGAAAGGTGAACTTTTTTCGGCGAGCTAACAAAACGAACTAAAGGATAGATCTTAGTTTAGATCTTCGATAGGAGAAAACTTTACAGTTGGTTTCAAGAACTTTCTCCTAATTCGTGAAAGAAAAACAAACGGTTTCTCGAATGAAAAAGATAAAAAAAAATATATATATATATGTAAGAAGAAAGAGAGAGAAAGAGAAGGGAAGAGAAGAGTGAAAATGTTATTTGCTCGAGAAAAATATATGAAAAATATAAAATAGTATATCGAACGATTCAACTTCATAGAAAGAAACAAGAAAATTGTTACGTGAAATATCAAAAAAATAATAATAGTAAAAATATATTTTTCCAATGGTTAGGGTAATAGTGCATTCAGTAATTAGAGGAAACAATATTTTTAGTATTTAATCGATGCAACGTTAACCATATTTTATTATTTTAATATAAAACAAAATTCTATAGAGATCTTTTATAAAATACTGTTCAAAAATATTGAAAAGATATTTTTAAAATATCAATTCCATAAATGTTAGCTTATAAATAAATAATTTGGTTTACTCTGTTTCATAAATGATTATATTTACACAATTATATTCTTATGTTGTATATTATGATATAAGAATATAAATAATATATATACTATTTCTATAAAATAATAATCAAAATTATTATATAATATCAACCCAAGAAAACTGAAGAAATAATTATCTCCTAAATTTCATTAGCAATAAAATAACTGATTCTCATTCAATGTGGTATCAATAGAAAGAGATGGGTAATAGAGATAGAATTAGAATAAGAGAAAGAGAGAAATAGATAGAAGTAGAGAGAAGTTGAGAAGTCATGGAAGGTGACGTCAGAAATAACAGTAAGCATATAGATACTGTTGAAGATTTGAAACTATCTTAGATGTAAACTCGCTATCGGCGGCTGGCAGACAGGCGGCTAGACATTGCTAAAGTTCGTCGAAGAGGAAGTGCAGAACTGTCCGAGGGTGGTAAAGGGAAAGAAAGAAGGGGGGAGGTTTGAAAGGGGGTTTGAAGGGGGTTTCCGAAAGAGGGATGGAGTATGAACTGGGTAAGCGCAGTTTCCTCTTCCATCTTCCATTGTTTTCTAGACTTTTCGGCGGGAAAACTTACTCGACTCTTTGGAACCCTTCCCTCTCTCTACCCCATCCCCATATCCCACACCCGAGGCCCCTTTTCTGAACGATATAGAACTGTGCAACCCCCGACAATGCCTTTAAACTTACATATACTTCTCACTGCCATCTTTCCTATTTCTAGTATATATGTATAAGTACATATGTAAAAGTATGTATGTATGTATGTTTGGATATAAAGGGTGGAGCCGAGTCAAACGTTACCAACTGGATTTCTCTGAATCTAATTTTTGTATAAATATTGATTCAAAATTTTCTATGTTTTATATTAAATCCTTCATAAGTTTCACACGCAACATATTTAATAGCGAAAAATAATGAAGAAACTTATGGGACGACGTAATATTTTTAGAGTTTAAATAAGATTTTTCTTATTTCGTTTAGGGTATACTTTAATATGACTTCTTATATGGGTCGTTCGTTCATACGTGACTTTTGAATAGACGTTGTTAATAACGAATAGATTAAATCTGAAACGAGTGGATCAAAAACTTTGAAAAGAATTCATTTGTTTTCTTTTGAAAATAGTTTGTTGTGTAAAAAATTCATTCGTTAGAATTCCATTGACATTTTCTATAAAATTTTTATGTTATCGTTTTATTTTAGAAATTGAACAGTTCGTTATTGAGTTATTGAGTTATTTATGTAAAATTAAATAATGAATTCTTTTTGACAGATTCATTTATGTTTTGTTTAAAGATTATTTGAAAATGTTTTTTTATAATATTTTATATGAACCACTGTGTTGATTTTCACGTACATTTCTAGAACACCGTGTGTACAGATATATATTTTTGGCCTTTTCTTTCTTTCTTTCTTTCTTTATTTATTTCTTTCTACCTCCTAACAACTTTTTCCCGTAGCAATCGGAACAAATTCGAAACTTATTAGCAGAAAGACGGCTCGATGCACTATAGCGTATAGTCGAAACGTATTTATTTGATCGCATTATCGATGTCGAACGAAATTAAAAGATGACTCTTGGTAATTAGAAAAATTTCATCATCTCCTTTTTCTACTACTTTTTCTTCTTCTACTTCTTCTTCGTTTGTGAGAACAAAAGTAAAGATAAAATCAAGATGATGGTTCTTAAGAAATACGTACATTTATATTAGATCAACTGATAAGTAAAATAAAGATTTTAAAAAAAAAAAGAAAAGAAATAGTATAAGATGATTTTAAAAACGTAACTACTTTTAAGTAGTTCGAAAATAATTCAGGCTCTCCTCGAATACTGGAAAAAAAAGATTCGTAAAAAAAACTTTTTTCTATCGACCCTCTCACTCGATATTTAAAAAAATCCAAACTTTACTTTTATCGGACCAATTGCAACAGAAAATCGCCGAACGCGTAAAACACTTGTAACCTTTATGCCTTTCACAAACAAACATAAAATGTTATATAGCTGAAACTGTGGACATATGTTCGGGACGAGTGTACCAACGTGAGAAAAAAAAAGAAAATAAAAATCGACTATAGATGTCCTGCGAAATTCAAAAAGTCGCCTTACTTTCTGATCACACCTCGTCTATCCTAAAAGAAATCTTTTGATCTAGTCAATTTAAAAGTTTCCCAATATCGTATCCTTGAATTATCCCGAAGAATAAAATATTGTTTTTATTTTCAAAGAATACCACTACTACTACTAGGTATTGGGAGAAGGTTAATACTTGGTATTCGATATATAAGTAAGTACTTACTCGCTAGGAGAAAATTTTCAACTTAACGAGCACGTATTTTCCATCAAGACCACAACACGTAGACGTGGAAGTTTGTCAAAGTAATTCGAGCGTTCCCATGCTAGAAAATTCCAGTCACGTACAGTCAAACACTCCTTACCTTCTTGAGAAATCCTTATTATACTACACTCGCGATAATAATCCATACTCTCCTCTCCTCTCCTCTTCCACCTCTCTCTCACCCTTCCTCTCTCGTTCTTTTTCTATCTTTTTCTTTATCTCTACCATTTATCACTCACTTTTTATCTCTTACTTTCTACATATCCGTCTAACTCTCTCTTTGTCACATTCATCTATCTCTCTTTATTCTCTCTTTATAAATCTGTCTGACTGTATTTTTCAGTTATAACGGTGCACACCTTCCGTGGACCACCCTGTATTTATATATATATTTCTTTCTTTCCGTCTATCCGTCCGTCTATCACCTCTATCATTCTCTTTATCTACTTCCCTCAATCATTCTTTCTTTCCTTTTATTTTCCATTTCTTTTTATCATTGGCCTAAACTCTAACTCGATATCTCAAAAACAAATCGTATCGTTAATCTCGATGATATCGAAACTGTCGAAGGAAAAAAAAAAATATATATATAAAAAAAGGATACTCGAATTGCATAACTTTTGAATATCTATGCATAACTTCGACGAGATAAAAATAAAGAAGTGGAAAAAAAGAGAGAAAGAGATAGATAGAGAGATATCGGAAAAGATAATTTAAATATAAAATTGATGGAATTAATTGAACGATCGGGTCCAGTTCGAACTAACGACTAAAATCATCAACTTTTTTGATAACGATCCTCGTAATAATAATCGCTAAAGCCATTGAACAAAAGTTTACTCTCTTTC
This sequence comes from Mischocyttarus mexicanus, assembly GCA_023678845.1. Taxonomy (NCBI): domain Eukaryota; kingdom Metazoa; phylum Arthropoda; class Insecta; order Hymenoptera; family Vespidae; genus Mischocyttarus; species Mischocyttarus mexicanus. The sequence continues at coordinate 2,243,788 of JACGTP010000016.1, read as the reverse complement.
TCTCTATCTCTCTCTCTCTCTCTCTTTCTTTTTCTCATTATCCTTCCCTCTATTTCTTTTTATCTTTCTGTCTTTTTGAACGCTGATTCTCGTTAACTATGAAAATTTAAAAAAAACGAATAATTCGAATGGGAAACTACGACTACTTAAAAGCGACAATTTTTCTACTAAATCTTCTTCTATCAAACTCTTTCCTTCTTTCTCTCCCTCTCTCTCTCACACACGTCTAAAAAAATAATATTATTCTTTTAAATAAAATTTGGACATTTTACTCGTAGACTAACCCAATAAAATAATTCACACAATACATTAATTATTATTTTTATATTAGCAATGACTTTCGAACTCATTTGAAATGTTGTAATAAAATATCATAAATCTTACAAAACATGTTAATCAAATTATTAAAGAAAGAAATAAAATATTCTATAAATTTTTAATATATATATGTATTGTAATTAAGCTTATAACAAATTTCAGATAAATCAAACAATTATTTTTGAATAATTTTAATCGACTATAATCGACATACGTACATACATCTACTTATTAATTATTGAAACGTTAAGAAATAAAATAAAAATCTATATCATTAGAAATAGGAAACAGCTGTTTAAAAGTAGGTTACTGGTAAGAAAAGTAGGTCAGCGGTACAAACGTATTTAATTTAATAATTCATACGTACCCAATGTATTGAGAGATGTATTGAGAGACAAAGGTGTACGCCCAAGTCAAACGAGCTAAACGTCGGTACTGTTTAAATCTCTCGGTTAATTCTAGGAAATTCGTTATATATGAAATACACATAGAAAAACATTCTTTAATTACCGGCTTAGTTAATCTTTTGTTTACGTTCGTTTCTTTTTGTCACGCCTCGGCCGAACGTTATAATTTCGTCGTTAGATTTGATATTGACCTTCGTCTATGTTCGGTATTTGTCGTATGTATTCGTAACTATTTTTCATAATAATCGTTAGTCTTCTTCGAGAGTCGGAAGGTGAAACATCGATATTATTTAAGTATGTGATTTATTTCGCGTCGCGTGTGCGTGTATTCTTCCTATGCAAGTAAGGTGCATATGTGAGCGAGTGTGTGTAGTGCATATATGGATACCAGCAATTATGGATATGTCATAGATGATATCAAGCCAGTCTAACAGTGGATTTCAAGGAGAAAGGTACGCAGAACTTATACTAATTACATTTAAATTATAATATACATTTTCTATGATAATTTAACAATTATTTAGCATATGTCTACTACTCTAATGCACCCTTCTTATTTTTAAGAATGTTCTTACACGTATACATTGATTTAAACATTACATTCTTTCTAACGTAATTCAAAATATAAAGAAGTTTCGATATCTTTTTATTTTTATATATATTTTCAGAATTAAATTAAATCATCGTTGCTATTTCAATTCTACTCGGATTTACTCCACAAACGAGCTTGACATCGTGTATCTCTCGGTGAATTCTAGGAAATTCGTTATATATGAATATTCGTTATATATGAATTCGTTTAATTGTTTATGTTCGTTTCTTTCCGTCACTCCTCGGCTGGTTTCGTCAACCGAACGTTGTTATTTCGTCGTTAGATTTGTTATTAACCTTCGTGTATGTTCGGTATCGATCGTGTACATTTCGTAGCAGAATTAAAATAATGAAAATTCATTTATATATAAAAAGTATTAAAAATGATAGGTATGAATACACGGTTAAAGGAGAAAGAGAAGTATGAAATTCGTTGACAAAAAATAACAGAAAGAAAAAAAGGAAAGGAAAGGAAAGGAAAGAAAGAAGGAAAGGTTTCTCGGAGCTTAAATAAGCTCATATTAGCAGAGTTTTCTGTAACCGAGTTTCTCGTACCATGCTCTAAGGACTCCTACAAAAAAGTCACCCTTAACCTCGTGACTCGTGGTCCTTTAAAACTTTATTAAAGCGCAGTAGTAGCTTGCCTTAACCCACGAACGCGAACTGTCCACCCTAAATTTCCCTGGAAACCTCTCGCTAACTATACCGTTCAACAAAATTTTATATCAAACTTTAACATTCATTTTTCATATACTCGAATAATATACATCTACGCATATCCTTGCGTATACCTGTAAAAAGCATTTGTTGCATCGACCGTTGCATTTGCTCGGTGATTGAGATTTTTTCTATAGCCGATAGTCGTCTTATCATTTATGGTTGATTCAGGTGCTAAAGAACGTTAAAATTTCATACCTTTCGTTTCTAGTGAAATTTATTATATAACAATTTTATAAATTAAAAACATCGTTTGAATTCTGAGTTGCAATGATTGTGATTTACAATTGCAAAATGCTTCTATATGCAAAGATATGTGATTACTAACACATGCAAACTACATATGGGTGGATTAAAAAGTTTTACGTTAGTCTAAACATGAAAACAATTTTTTGTTTTTTTCTTTTAGTTTTTTCATCGAAACTTTACAACTGCCCACCTTCGTACGAATATCATATAATTTAAAAATTAATTTATTTCCTACCCGGTAGGACTAAAATTTGTTATCTCCCTCATAGGTAATAAAAAAAAAGTAAAATTACGTAGAAGTAATTTGTTTGTCGTAGTAAAAAAAAAAGAGAGAGAAGAAGGTAACAGCAGGAGGGGAGTGAGAGTCTAGAATCCCAACAAGTTAAATTTAAAATTAATCATTCGATTTAAGGTTCATTTTAAATTCAATCTTGTTGAGAGAGAGAGAGAGGATGCCAAACGGGTTTGGTAAGATAATATAACAAGAAACTTCTCGTTTAAGAAAAATAAGAAATTATTCAAGGGAATCACGAGAGCCTATACCCGGATATGTATCATCATCGATAAAATACACCATAATCGTTCTATACTACGTGTTGCCTGGCGTTAACGTAAACTGGAATTTAGATCATCGTTTTCCCTAGCTCGTGGTGCACTCTCGAATACATGCACCGCGCACACCGCGGACTATCCTAAATTTCCTCACTAATGAAAGGATCTCTACCTAGTCGAAGGATAACGAGCGATAAATTCTCATTGTTTCGATAGAGAAAATAAAAACAAAGACAAATTCCAGCCCTTCCCCGAAAAAAAATGCAATTAAAAAGAAATTATTTTTAAACTTTTCATGTAACGTTAATTCATATTTATATATATGTTCTTTAAAAAGAAATTCAATGAGGATTATAAAGATTATATTAATTTATTGAAAAACGTTAAAAGAATATTAAATATAAAATTAAATCAAATTGATATATACTTTTCTATAAAAAAGAAAAAAACAATTATAATTTTTATATATTTTATATGAATTAATTTTTAATTCATCTTGGTAATTTTTTTTTTTCTATTCATTTGAGGTAAAATTAGCAATTATATAGAATAGATGATGATCCTCTCAAGATTAGATAGATAAGAAAAAAAAATAAATCGATAGTTAAACATCAAGGTAGCAACGTTGAGTAGGATCTTAAAGGCGGATGAAAAGGCCCTTAAAAGAAATGAATCTCTTGAAGAGAAGGTTTAGTATAGAGTAAAAGAGAGTGCTAGAGAGATATATATTTCGTTCCTAAGAAGAAGCCTCCTACAGTCGATTATAACTATCCCGACTATCGCGTATTATCGCGAGAAACATCTTTCGACGGGGTGACTCTCTTACTCACTCTCTCTCTCTCTTCCTCTCTCTCTCTCTAGTTCTCCTTCTTAACTCTAAAATAACCTTCGAGAATAAATGAGTTTCCTAGATAAAGCGATTTTCCCTGGTGCCTTACTTATTGGATAAAATCACTTCCAACCTTATATATATATATATATATATATACACATATATACTTATTATTCATATTATTCATATTATTCATATTTTATTCATATAATACATATATGCATATATATATATATAATTTTTTTCTATTTTTATAAATATAATTACTTAAAAATAAAATAATAAAAATTCACAAAGATACGGGTGGAGATAATAAAATATTTTCATAACATCAACAAAAATATATAATTTATACATAAAATATAAAACTTCTCTTCGCTTCTTTAATCTACTTTTTGTTATAATAATTAAAAAGTATATAAGATGGATAATAAAATATTTACACAATATCAAGGAAAATATCATTTATATAATACATAAAATATTGAAATCTTTCTCTCTTTTTATCCCTCTCAAATATATTTTTGTTCTTAATAAATAATTAAAAAATATACATCCATATTTGTTTTCCAAATCATGTTCAATATTTTAGTAAAAGAAATTCTATAAATATTTTAATTAAGTTCACCTTTATTGGTTATCAAGAGATGCACGGAGAGAGAGAGAGAGAGAGAGAGAGATAAGTTTAAATGTAATAAAATATAAAAAAATAAGAATAAAGTATTGATCTTACATATTGGAAGCCTGTATTATTTCAAGCTAGAGTAATATGATTTTAGTATGAAAACTGAGGTTACTTGTTAGTAGAGAACCGTTTCTCTAGCCTCTACTATTCTCGTAACATGGATTTACGCTAGCTTAATCGACATCAATCGAACTGTCTACGGTTCGCTAAATAGACCCTGAGAGATAGGGATTCGATAGTTCGATAAACTCGAAAGTGTCGAGAAATTGACATAGTATTGACATCCTTTTAAATGATCGCGATAATAACTGACTCAGTTTAATATAATAGATTGATTAACAAGAAAACATTGATTTTACTAGCTACGATAACTATAATTCCTTACTTTGTCACTAATATCATTTATGTCATTATTGCGTTTACCTATAATTCAAATGATGATTTTAAATATATTATTAATAACATAATTTTCTATCTCTTTATAATTAATCTGACAAATGAAGAATTTCGTAATTTGTAATATGTTACTATAATATTCAATAATATTATATATGATTGAGTCAAAATGATGAACACCAAATTTCTAAATACTACAAATTCCGGTACAATTTATTGATCAAATTAATTTATAGAAAAAATTAAAAAACGAGAAAGAAAAAGATACAATGATAATGAAACAATTAATATAATTTTAAGTACTATTAATATACAATAATATTCTATTGAATTGCGTAAAAATTATGAATAAAAATTTGTCTAATACACTGTCATTTATTAAGATACAAAATTTGATAAATTCCAACACAATTTAATGACCAACCCCTAATCTATAGAGAAAATTAGAAAACAAGAGAGAGAAGATAGGGATGACAATAATGAAATAAAAAAAAGAAAGGAAAGAAAATAAAAGAGTTTGCTATCATAGTGTTATTACGTGATGCGTTAGCGTTATTGACAAAAAGGGAAGATTGTGTTAGCGAGCTGTTGTGTAAAGGGCTGTCAGTCATTTTAGACGAATTGTTATTCGCCGTTCGTCCGAACTTTCAATCATACTGATTGACGGTACGTCCCACTACCTATCGTCTAACACATAGCTATTAAAGACTCGTACGTTTCATCGTGTATGCGTGTATATATTCGTCTGTCTTTGCGTGTGCGTGCGCGTTAGTATGTGTGTATGTGTGTGTGTTTTATCGTATACATATTCGAGACTCATCCTCGTTAGTATCCTACCTGCGATTAGCGACAACAACCCTTGTAGTTTGGCGAAACCGTAGCAGTTGAGTGTACCAGCTTCGTTGGATAGCTGAAGATCGATCGAAGAAGATCTATTCGATTTTAATGACGACTAACTCCACCCCTCTCATCCCAACCCACACCCAAACCCATATTCACTCACCTCGTATCGATCATATTCTAAATATTTCACGAAAATGAGATATTCTAATTAAATTTATGTTTTTATAATTAATTACAATCATTTTATAGAATATTTATTCCTTTATTGTAGCTTTGTTTTTAATATGTTAGGTTGTTTTCTTAATAATCAGTATATAATGTCATTCGTATATATTTTATTAGAATTATTTGTATAACCCAGGAGATCAACAAACATATACACACACATTCATCCATACATACATACACACGTAAATGAATTCATAGATGGGAACAAGGAAATGGGATCACATTTTATCTCCCGAAACATTAATCTCTCATGGTCGATTGATTTTCTCATTCGAGATTAGTATTGAAATAATCGGTGATTAGGATTTCGAGATGACTTTTCATTGAATTCAGAGAGATCGAACGGTTTAGTTTTAACGAACATAACAGAATTCGAAATGAAACAGAGAGAGAGAGAAAGAGAGAGAGTGTGTGTGCTTGTGTGGTTCAAAATAGAAGAGGGAGGGGTTTGTGTGTGTTTTTAATGGAAACCTTTACGGTCATTCCCTCGTTGGAATCTCAGTAGACGTATATGAAAACGGACAAGTCAATTTCCAATGGGTGATCGTGGAAAGCTTTTGTTGGCAATAAGCGCTCATTTTATGCCCATTGACCCGATCCTCTCGTCCACTGTGCAATGTTTGTACTAACGCATTTTGTGCTCTATCTACCTATACACATACCTATCTATACATCTATCTATACACCTATCTATCTATATATATACAGGCGTACCTCATTTAACACGATACTTTT
>JACGTP010000016.1:2137411-2233385 GCA_023678845.1 Mischocyttarus mexicanus | reverse complement strand
CCTTCCTTCCTTCCTTCCTTCCTTCCTTCCTTCTTCCTGTGTAAGGAAACGATCGGTCACGAAAGCAGATTGGAAACAGCCGAGAGTGTTAGGTGCTTTTACGATCGCTAATTACAGACGATTGCGTTAATCTGGTTCGATCTCTACCTTCTCCAAGAGGAATCCTTCCTATCGTAAACCGATTTTACCCTTGGTTCTCTATATCCTTTCACGGGATAATCTCAAACGGGGGCTGGTTTCGAGAAAATAAAACCGAACCTAGGTTTTCACTTTCTTCCTTTCTTTTACTTATTCTTTCGTGTATCTTCGGTTCCTTTTAATTTTATATCAAAACTTTACTTTCTCTCTTTTCATACCACCCCCTCTTATACTTTATTTAACTCTCTACTCTTTTTCTTTTTTTATTCTCCACGTTTTTATTTTTACCCTTGTCACGATACACTTGTTCTTTATTTTATCATTATTTGTTTTATACTTCCCCTTTCAATCCTTCTATTTTATTTTCGAGAATTAAATATTTGTCAAATAGAATCAAGATTGAATGTTGTTATTACATTTCGACAATATATGATCGATAGAAAGTATCTTTAAAACACGCGCGAAAATTTCGTAACACTGAAGGGGGAATAAAAAATAATTGTAAACGAAAATAAACAAGAAAAAAACAAAAAAAATAAATTAAAGAAATTAAATTAAATTAAATTAAAATACGTTAATCGTTTCGAACGTACATGTTTAGTCCGAAACCATACGGATAGGATATAAAAATGATAAAAAAAAAAAGAATATGAGAAAATAGAATAAGAAGAATTAGAAAGAGAAGAAGAAGAAGAAACTAAAACTAATCGAGATAAAAGAAAAATATATATATAAATTATTTTATAACAAATATATATATATATATATATAAATTTCTAATAGAGTTAATATTATAAAACAATAATAACAAGAATATTAAGTAAAATATTATAAATATATTATACAATATGCCGAAAGAGCAAAGCGTCCATCCACATCGAGCTCGCGGCGCTTACTGAAACGTTTGTCCGTCGTATCTTTGGCCCAGTGCATCCGTGACAAGCACGTTTCTCATCCCTACTACTACCCCTTTTAATATCGAGGAGTGGGGGAAATGAAGTAGTAGGGAGAGATTGGCAGTAGTAGTAGTAGTATACAATATATAGTAGTATAATAGTAGAGTAGAATAGTAGTAGAAGTAGTAGTAGTGTAGTGGGGATGCTTTCGAGAATTGGAGAGGAAGGGTGGAGGAGGAGAGGTTAGAAGCAATGGAAAAGGGGGATGAGTTCTCGACGCCGAAGGGGCGCGCAGATTTTCGTTAAGGGCATGCGCAGATACCGAAATCAAACCTTTTTGCTACTTTTACTCAACGCGAACTACGGGCCGCGCTTTTCACGGAAATCAACGAAACTTGGCGAATATGAGCCGAATGCGATCGCGATTAGCACAGTGCGCCTATACACCGGACGGTAACTTTAACGTAGTAGAGGGGGAGGGTTTGGGGATGAAAAGGACATCGAGTATGTCCCGCGAAACGCGCACACACGTTTTCACCCCTTTTCTAACTCTCTCTCTCTCTCCCTCTCTCTCTCTCTTACTCTCTCGTGTACACACACACACACACACACACATATACACATTCTCGTTCTATCTGTTTCAGTTTCTCTTGGAGGTTCAGGTTCACTCTTGTGTGAGCGAGCGAACCGACCGGCAAAACTTATGACCTCAAAGGGGTCGTTAACGAGCACCCACCAAATTAGTATAACGGCCACTCCTCTCCTCTCTCTCTCTCTCTCTCTCTTTCTCTCTTGGCGTCTCTTTCACCCTCATCTCCAACGCCATTAGCCTTTCTCTCGTCTCTACGGTTCACTCGATTTTCACTCGCGGATACTTTGAGACGCCGAAAATTCGGATTACCTTCGGTAGACTTAGTTCGTTTCGCTTATTTTTTTTTTTATCTTTTATCTATTCTTTTTATCTTTTTCTTTTTTTTTTCTTTAATCGACGAAACCGTCTATGAATCAGTTTTGTTCGTCCCTATCGGTTTATACTATATCCGTGTGTCTTTGAACTTAAAATTCATCTGAGAAAAGGGCGATGCCTGAATTCGTTCGTTCATTGGTTCGTTCATTGGTTCGTTCGTTGGTTGGTTGGTTGGTTCATTCGTTCGTTCGGGCCAGACGATGGAGGACGAAAAACAAAGGATATCGATATGCGGGCGAAGTAAAACAGAATTGAAATGAGACAGCTAGCACGTTCGCTTTGAAGTAACGTCGATCAAAGCTAGTTGAAAAGAGGTACCACCTGCCCCCACCCTCACCAATCCTAGAGATGAAGAGGAGGGAGGGGGATATCGACAGAGGAAAACTTCTTCTCACGTCGAATTCATCAATTCATCGGCCTCGTTGCCTGAGGATCATAGAAAAGTGTCCGTTCTTTGCCCTCTATGAAGAGACTCTCCTCTTTTTTTTTACCTATACTCCATTTTGTATAATTTCGTTTTAATATATACACTCTTTCATCCCTACATGCAAATTTATTCTAACGCATTTGTTTCAAAGTTCTTTCTTTTTTTTTGTTTAATATCAATGATTCCTTCTATTGATTTTTTATATTATTATAGTAGGTTGTAATATTATTTAGTTGTGTAACAATTGCATCTTTTATTTTTATATCAAATACATTATTTTTATCTTTTAATTATTATTAGTTCTAGTGTCACAAAAAATAGTAGAAGTTAGATCAATTTTGGTATTATTTTGAAAAGCAATTAAATTTCATTTTGATCTACCATAAATGAAACGAAGAAATAATTATTATAATTAACACAAACATAATCTATAATGTGTCCAAATAAAAATTTTGAAATATCTTTATTTTTTACTACAGTTTCTTAATTTCATGTATTCTTGGTTTAACGGGGCTAAAGTTTTAACGAAAAGTAGTAGGGGTGGATTGGAATGGATAGTCGAAATTTAGATAGCAAATGGATTTTCAGTATTCGCGAAACATATCCCGAAGGGAAATTTAGCAAACGTAGTGACTCTGCTGGTCACCCTGGATAGTGGTGCATTAAAAGCACGGAGCACGGAGGAGGACCCTGGATCGTTTCGGGTAGGAAGTCATTGCCTGTCCTGTGGGACGGTACGAAATGAAATTGTCACAATAATCATGCGCGAACGTACATAAACGAAGGTTGGATATAGGAATGTACATACACACGTCTAACAGAAGATCTCTACGTGCTTTCGAATCGACAAAGCGTTAACCCTTTATCCGTATATGACCATGTTTATTTGTGTATGTATATGCATATATGTGTGTATGTATACCTATGTGTACTTTATGTACTTTAACACGTACATTTAGGATCACAGGAATTTCCAATTTCTTTGAAAGCTCAAAACGTTATATTAAGATCACTAACAGATCGAATTATTATTATTATTATTATTGCATTTCTATTTAAATATTTACAAGGATTTCTTATTTAATTTATTGTTTATATATTTTGTTTAAATTGTTATACGTATTACAGAGGTACGCCATAAAGTTGACCTATAAATCTTATAAAAATAAGATCTTCAGAAAAAATTATTACAACCATCTTCCATTATTGCAATTTTTCATCTTTCGAAATTTTTTTAATACCATTGTAAACAAAAATAATATTTAGATATTGTATATGTATAAATTAAACTATCACAAGTTTTATATAGAAAAACTACAGATCCGACAGGATGGTTAAAGAAGAATTATTAAAGAAAAAAAACAGTAGGAGAGAATGAAAGAAATAGAAAAAGAGGAAATGAATTTTATAGGAAGAAATTCCGTTTCTTGTACGATCGATGGACCACTAAAACCTGGACGGACGCAGTAACGATTTACTTTGAGATAGTAAGAGGAGATGGTAGATGGTGTGTGTGTGTGGGGAAAGAAAGAGAGAGACAGATAGAGTAAAAGTTTAGGATAAATATTGGAAGAAGGCAACTAGAGCGTGTACAGCAAGGAGACGTTAGTTTCTCGCTCGTTATAACCGAGTTCCAGGACGAAGTTGACGCAACACGTGTCCCGATCTCACCTATGTCTTTCTCTCTTCTCCCCCTCCCCTCCCTGCCTCCTCTCTATCTCTCTTTATCTTACTCTTTCTTTTTTTCATTAAAAGAAACCTCAACAGAACGGACAGATCGAAAGGGATAGGTCGTAAAAAAGGGGTAGGAAAAAAGTTAAGAAATTATAGTGACAAAGTCCCGTTATACTTTATCACATGACGAATCGTTTTTTGATTAGTATTTAATCGAATAGGTAATTTGGTTGATAATACCCTTGTTAACCCTTGCGGTACCAGTGTTGTATTTATTCGGTATCCATCTGATGGCATCTACATGACAACTTATGTATATAATTTTGTATATAACCTTATATAATTATTAGAATTTTGTATAAATTTCTTTTAACATTAAAGTCTCTATAAACAACACTTGTTAGAAGAAATATTGTTTTTATTTATTTTCATAGAGACACTTCGCGCAGTAGAAATTTCATAGCGGACAGTGCACTCGTATCGAAAGGGTTAAATTACCACAGAGAGACAGAGAGAGAGAGAGAGAGAGAGAATTATTAGATTACGTATAAAGTTATTTGTAATGGTATTGGTAATAATCATATATTGGTAACTATTCTATACCTACTACGTTATACACGTTGGATTCCTCTAACCGGAATCCCAGAACAGGCAGCTTTCTCATCTGCCTCTGATCATTTCGCACGCAATTTGGAGTGATGCCAGAACGTGGTTGCCCGCGACCATCGTGTATAAGGTTGCTGTTCCTCCTACTGATAGTAGAGAGGGAGATAAAGGGTGAGAGAGGGTGAGAGAGAGTGGTTTACCTGGAGTGGGATACTTTCAGAGAAGAGAAGGAGGATGATATCAGAGAGAAGGTATACGAGAGTTCTAGATTGTGAGATAGAACAGAAGGTAAGTTGGTAGGTAGGGTGGTTGGTTGGTTGGTACGATAGCAAGCTAGCTAGCTAGCTTGGAAGGTTTCGAAGGTTGCTACCTACCTACCTACCTACCTTCATAGTCCGATCAGGTTCTCATTCTAGAGGGTGTGCCCATCCTACACCCCAATGGATTGCCAAACGACCACAATCCCTGCACCACCACCACCACCATCAGCAATACACTACTACTATCTACTACCATTACCCCACCCCCTCCTCCAAACTATTACTAAAGAGTTCTCAGACCATACGAAGAATCTGATCGCCAGCTATTAAATTTCCATCGGGACTGGGATTAATCCGGATTACTTCTTTTATCAATTTCTTTTTTTTTCTTTCTTTTTTTTTAACGCAGTAATTATATCAGTTAGATATCTATTACCCCACGATTATTTTCCATCTAAATTTTTATTCTATTTAAAATCGTTCCTCTTTCATCGATTATTCGGGGTCGTTTATTCTGATAGATCTTTTTAGATTAGATTCGACCTAATTTGTTCTAAGACTCTAATCGTTGAGATTAAATTTTGCTAATATTTTTCTGTGATCCGTCATTTTGTAAATTGCTATTTATAATTAATGAAATATTCGTAGCACAGTAATCGTTTACTTTCTTTTTAATTAAATACCTGGTCGTATAAATAGAAGAAGATTTTTATTTCACAATTCGTAATTAGTGTAAATAATTATTTAATAATGAAAATTATTATTGGCTGTTATTATTCTATTAAATATTATTAAGAAATCCTAAACAGAAAATCAGATGTTTATGATATAATGGTTGAAGTATTCAGAAAAAAAATAAGAGATAAAAAACTTGGTAAGAATCTTGGGTAAAGTTGTAAGGAAGGGAAGCTTTCGTTCCGAGGACTCGGTGGCGGCTATTTTACTCCGGTGTTTACCCAAGCGATCCCGAGGGAACGCTTTTACATTTTTATCGGGTTGTTTGGTCCTCGACCTTGGGTAATTCTTCCAAACAAGACAGTGACGATCATTGGAATACGAAAGCTTACTGAGATTTATCTCTTTAACAATAGATACCTACTTAAAGGATTGATTTATGATCTCGTCTCATCTCAACTAAAAAAACAAAAAGATCCTTACCTTAAAGTACGAAAATCTTTCAATCTTTTCTTTCCCACCGAATAATATTACCGACAAAAGTTAAATTAAAAACAAAAAACAAGATCCAAATCTTAAAATACGAAAATCTTTGGACCATTTTTGTTTGCAACAATTATTACCAACAAAACTAGCAATTAGAAAGGAAAAAAAACGAGAGGAACTTTTAGTTAGAATGATCGATGATCTGTTTTTTCGGGAACCTACCTTTTCTTTTTTATCAACGAGAAACTAAGCTGAAAGACAATCTCGATTGCGCCTAATTTTTCGGAAGGGATTTTTGGAGAAATTCGTTTCTTTAAGATTAATGGTTAGAACCGATACTTCGGAAGATTCGGGGATTTCGGGGGATCATGGTGAACATTTTTTTAGGATTTCTCTCTTTTCTTTGTTTATCTTTTTATAACATTTAGTATATTTGTAGACCCTTTAGCAATTAGTTGAATGATTACAGGAAAGTGCTCAACTGATCAATGATTCATTCACTAGTGTTTAAATATTCCTAACCTGTCTAAGTTAGTTTTTCGGATTACTTTATTCTCCCACTTTCTCTCTCTCTCTCTCTTTCTTTCTTTCTTTATCTGATGAAGCCGCTAAAACGTCCAGAGCAAACGAAAATTTCTCAACTTCTCCGCAATCAAAGTTCCTCGTTTCCTCGGTTCGACTTTTCTAGAAATTTTCTAAAGTGTAAAATAATGTATAGCAATCCGAAGGATGAGGGCATCCTCTCTCTCTCTCTCTCTCACACACACATACACACAGACACACATAACCACTCCTAGCTACTCGTAGGAATTATTAACGAGCTAAGAGTTGCGTGCTTGGTAGACAGTAAAAAAAAAAAGGAAAAAAATATAAGAGAGAGGAAGAGAAAGAAGGAATGGGGGTGTGGAGAAGGAAAAAAGAAAGAGCAAAGATAGGCTTTGAAAGAAAAATCTTTGGAAAAGGTACGACAAAGTAAACGAATAAAAACGATGAAGGAGAAGAAAAGAAGCAGAAAAAGAAGACGAAGATGAAGAAGAAGAAGGACCTAACCTAAGGAAAAGAAATAGAAAAGAGATACATATATATACACAGTGAATATAGAGCTGGGAGGAGTGGGGTGGAGAAATAGTACGACCATCTTGGTACACTGTGCGCGTCGGATAAATTTTCAATCGGACAAATTCTGAACGGTGGTACCCTTCATTTCCCCGCCTTAACAGAGCTGAACAAGTTTAAAAATCGATGCTGTCTCGAAGCATCTTCTCTCCTTTTCTCTCCTACGAGCTTTTTCAACTCAAACGATGCTCTTCTCCTCCTCCATCTTCCTCAATCTTCGTCTATCTCTCTTTCTCTTTTCAGTTGCTTCCATTTCTTACATCGTCCTACGGATCTTACCTTTCCACCTTCTCTCCTCTTCCCCCCACACCTACCTGCTACCTTCCCCCCTCCTTCCAACGTTTTTCTTCAAACCCCTGAAAGAGGTAAGAAACGTACCTTTCTTACTTCCTTCCAGAATATCCAAAGGTGAACGAATACGTGCGGTGCACTGCATAAAAGCATATCCTGCAACACAATTTTCCAACGATCGAGCTATATATATATATATATGTACATATATATATATAAAACAGTCGCGTCGCTTCAAAATTCCCGCGTTAAACGAGATAATGTTTGCCCGTCTGCAATTTTCAACCCAACTTCCTGTCAATGACTATCTCGAAATCGTCGCTATTTTTATTCCACACTTCTCAAAAATTTTTGTGTTAGTTTTTTCTATTGAATTCATCCGAAGGTGAATTTTCATTAGCTTACGAACAACGTTTCAATCATTTCTTTTTTTTCTTTTAATAAAACAATGTTTCTTCTAACAAGTTTTATTTGTAGCTTTCAATGTTTTTAAAGAAATGTATATTTAATTCTAATAATTATATTAGATATAAACAAGTTGTCACATAAATCCAGGATATATTCAGTGCTCTTATCGAAAGGCTTAACCGCTTGTTTTATTTTTATTTTCATTATTGTGATTTTTTAATCTACATCAATCAACAATACAAATGTGTTCGAAAGATAATATTTAACTATTTTTGCTAATAGAATCGAATATTTGGGAAAATTGAGACTAATCTAATGAAATTAGGAATTCAACGTTTTGCGAGTACATACGTATGCATATTTGTATGCGTGTATTTATACGTAGGTGCAATTCGATGATCGAAAATAGCAGCAAGTAGTACAATTACGATTCGGTTTCCCACGTTCTCTACTTAAATATTCATGAATCCTAACCGGGCCCGACATTATATATATTTTACTCTAACTCTCTCGTGCCAATACCGATGACTGAAGTAGTTAATACCAACTACCTTTGGCATCCATCTTTACTGCTTCATCTGCTAAATATTCTTTTTTCCTGTTTAAAAAAACGCATATTTATCTATCTTTGAAATTTATTTCAACTACGTATGCATTTCTTTTAAATTTCTAATCGGATAATACTTAATATTATTATTAAATAGTTTAATAGTCAAAATTCTACAAATTAGACTATTTTTGTGTATACTAATTTGCGTGATCGTATAAATTGTTAAAGATACAAAAAAATATATTTAAACGTCGTTGAAACGTGATTGAATCATCAAAATAAATTAATTTATAATCTTTAATAAATTATTAACAAATCATTTAAACATTTATTATGCAAATTAGGTGCTTAAAATGATTAAAGAACAAGTGATCAGGCTTCGTGAATTCAATTTTCCAAAAACAAGATTTAAACCAAATCTAGAATAAAATGGCGTAGACTTGGCAAAATTCTATGTCGGTAATTTCCTAGGAAATTTTGTCTAATCGTGATGCTTTACAAAAATACGAATGGTGACGGCATCTATGAAATATTACTCTTCATTGTCGATAAGAAAAATATTTGTCTTTTCTACCGACGATAAATCATTAAGATTAAAAATTAAATATAATAAAAAAAATATAAAGGAGAGTAACAAATGTAAAAAGAATTTAACAAAAATATACTAAACATTGGATTCTCGATTTGACCGAAACAAAAATCAACGACAAATCTTATAAAAAGAAAATCTAGTTTTAAAAAGGAATATGTTGGTAACCATGAATAAACGAATGTAATCATAGTAATTTTATTCGAAAGGAGGTTAAGTTATCGGAATAAAGTAATAAATAAACGTGCTTTCGGTACTAATTGTAATTTCGTATAGTGAAAGTATTGTTTTAAAAAAACTAATAAAAAATCTACGATAATGGATTTTCAAAATCGACCAGGTGGAAAAACAGGAGGTGGTGGTGTTGCATCATGGTCGGAAAGTAATCGTGATAGACGTGAGAGGTTAAGACAATTGGCGTTAGAAACAATCGATTTAAACAAGGATCCGTATTTTATGAAAAATCATTTGGGATCGTACGAATGTAAATTGTGTCTTACGTTGCACAACAACGAGGGTAGTTATTTGGCACATACACAGGGAAAGAAACATCAAGCTAATTTAGCAAGAAGAGCAGCTAAGGAAGCTAAAGAAGCACCCCAAACTCTAGCACCTGAAAAGCCTAGGGTCGAACCGAAAAAGTTTGTTAAAATCGGAAGACCCGGTTACAGGGTTACCAAACAGAGAGATCCTGAATCAGGACAACAAAGTTTATTATTCCAAGTTGATTATCCTGAAGTTGCGGACAATGTGATACCTCGTCATAGGTTCATGTCCGCTTATGAACAAAGAGTTGAACCACCTGATCGCAAATGGCAGTATTTGTTATTCGCTGCTGAACCTTATGAAACTATTGCGTTTAAAGTAATTGGGATTTATTATAAATCTAAACTCTCCCTCGTATTAAATATTCTCTTTATTTTATTATGTTTATAATAATCATTTGTAGGTACCAAGCAGAGAGGTTGAGAAAGCTGAAGGAAAATTTTGGACACATTGGAACAAGGATACCAAACAATTCTTTTTACAATTCGCATTCAAAAACGAGAAACCGTCTGTAGGGAAAGTACCACCACCACCGGTTCCATTAATTCGACCAGGATTACCACCGATGGTACCTGTACCACCGCCACCTAGGCCACCAATGTTTAATCCGGTTCCACCACCACCGGCATTGTTGGCATCCGGCATGCAAATTCCACCTCCTCCACCTCACATAGCTTAATTTTAATAAATTAACTCGAATAAACTATAATAATAAATAATCTTATAAATAAATAACTTAATTAACCGTTTAAGTAGCAGAGGGTCTTTAATAAAATGTCGAACAGCGTAATAGCGGCTTCCTGAATTTAATGCGAAAAGATTTAAGTACCGCGATAGAAAGCTTTCTCCTTTTTTTTTATAAAAATATATTATTGCGAATACGCAATCAGTTATCTGAATTGTAAAAATGCGATAGCTTTTCTCGACATGAAATCTGAAAAGCGCGAAAGCGGCGCGTGGTACTCAAACGGTTAAGTAAAATAAAATATTAAAAACGCGGATTAACTTCAGAGACCAGGTTTTGTTTTTTTTTTTTCATTTTATTAAGAATATGTACACAGTGAAAGGTACCTTACGTCGAATCCTCCAAGTTTTACACCTACAATCAAAATAAACATTCGTATTAATTATTTTGAAGATTAATATCTAATTGTAATTAGTTTTGTAATTGTAATAAATCAGTTAAAGAACAATCCACAGTGTTTTAAGTGTTGTACGCACTTTTTAAGACCGCCCGTTCACATTGTCATCATGTTAATAATTATTATTCAAGAAAATAAAACCATTTTGGTATAACTTTTATGTTATAAATAAAATAATAATAATAATAATAAAACGTACGTTAAAACTTAAGCGGAAAGAACGCATGCACCGCCAACTGCCTTGATTTTGTCTTCTGCCAATTTACTGAAGAATTTTGCCTTAACTATGACCGGTTGTTTTGGAAGCCGACCTTTTCCCAAGAGTTTGTAATATCCCTGAAAAATTACAAATAAAATCCATAAGAAACAATCTTAAAGAGTTAACATAATTATAAAATTCGTGAAACAAGAAATTAGGTTATTGAGCTGATTGAACTAAAAATGAAACTGGAAACTTTGTTGCAGGTGCAAATGATTAAAAATATATTATCAATTCTATAACATAAACTTACAGCTTTGACCAAATCGATAACAGGTACTTTGTTTTCCATTTTAGCGTACTTTAGCCTTCTGTGTTCGGGTAACAAAGCCCATAATTTGTCTAAATTTAAAGTAGGGCACCATTTTGTGTTAGGACGATAATGGTAATTTCTCATACCAAGCTAAAAAAACAAAACATAAGTAATCATTAGGATTATGAGTATTTTTTTTTCATAGTAATTTTTTTAATTCGTATATTAAATGTATCAAATATTTGAAAATACAATTTATAATATAGTGATTAAGTTTTCTTACCTTACCGAAGTAACCAGGATGGTATTTATCGAAATTAATACGATGATGGTGGAGACCACCAGCGTTACCTCGACCACCAGGATGCTTCCTGTGTTTACCTAAAAAAGATTATTAATTAATATAAACACGTATTATAAAAAAAGAATAATTTACATTCGTTGGTAATATGTCGTTTGAAAAAAAAAGAACTAACCTATACGACCGTGTCCATGACTTACGTGTCCACGCAACTTCCTCGTCTTTTTCTTATGTGTCGACTAAAAACAAATATAAAATTCACTCAAAAAATAATAATTAATAATTTAACAAATATATTGTAAAAAAACAAAATGAAGACTAGTTTAAGTGAAGGACCACATGAGCGGGAAGAAAAAGTAACAACTTATTTGCAAATTCTGATTATGGTAAAAATTGAGAAAATCTTTGCAAAAAAATAAATCTTATAATGCTCTTTGAAAAATTGATTAATTATTAAACGTAATTAAATATCAATTAGCTTACGGATGTTCAACCCATCTTCGGATTACTTTAGATAAACGCAAATGCGTATTACTCACCATCTTGCCTGCAATGTGAAGAACGACGCCGTGTTCAGAAACGTTTAGATTAGTATTAAAGAAATCTAACTCGATGAGTAAAACGATGGTGGTGCCACCTGACTTACATCTGATGTCTTAAATATGAACAATGAAACGTACGATGAAAATAAATATGATTTTTATACAAAATATTAAAATGTTTTTATAAATAATTTAAATAAATCCAAATAATTCATATTGTTCTTCATTTAATTTGTTGAACATTGTAAACAGCTTTCAGTTCAGGTCTAAGTCGATTAGCTAGGGGAATCTGGGGAAACACCAATCAGAATGATCAGAAACGAGCACGTTGGGACTAATATTTCATGTAATAGCAAATGAGAATAGTTTGTCCTAAAAAGAAATAATTAAATATATTATTTATTTATATTTGATTTATACTATTAAGTAATAACGAATGTGTATTAATATAAAAAATAATATTTTCTAATCTCAATTAAATAATTACGATGGACTAACAATAAATGCAAGTACATACACACACACAGACTATACATGCATATATATATATATACATGTATATAAAATAGATAATATATGAAGTTAAGACATAGAATTAATTGCTCAAGAAACGAATACAATTTTGAAAAGTGCATCACAAAGGAAAAAAGAAAAATTAAAAATTTTTATAATGTGTATATAATGGAATTTAGTATCGCAAAACAATTAAAAAATTATCTTATCACCGCTCGTTATCTTCGAATAAATTCTTTCGTATATTTCAATAATTCTCTTTGTATTTTATTTTTCTGGAGAAATTTAGTAGAAACATTGAGCAAGCAAAGTACTCTTTCAATTTTGTTTCACAATTACTGATTCCCAAAAGTTGCAACATCTCTATTAATAAATATATTCTAATGTACGATATATTTCCCGATTGTAATAATAATTATCGATATTTTACTACATTATATATATATAGTATAAATGCATATATATGTATAGGTGTATATACGATATGGGGTTTTGTAACTAATGTATGTCTATACGAAGTATATGTTCGAACCAAAATTTACGGTTACGATACTAGAAGCTAGTACACGATGAGAGCGAAACAGAAACAGAAATAGAGAGAGAGAGAGAGAGAGAGAGAAAGAGAGTGAGAGAGAGGGGAATAGGAGGGAAGGGAAGTATCGATATAAATATATCAAAACAGTGTATCCGTTTAATTCACTAATTCCAAAAGGTGGACACTTTGCCGATTCCACGAAGTCAAATGGAAATTTTTAAAAGGAAAGATAAATAGGAACGAACTTGGCGTCTACTGTTTGGTGTAAATTTTCCTCTAAATAAATGGATCAAATATATGTATACACTCACACACATACACACCCACACCTACATATATATATATGTCAAAAGTAGTACAACGTACAAAATATTCTCAACTTTCCATATCGATCGATAGACATTGTAACTGATATTAAATAAAATAACAGACAATGTATGACGAATGTATAATAATTGTTACCTCGTTCTATATAAATTGTATTACCGAAATAAGAGAAAACAGTAAAAAGAAAAAAGATCGTCGTCCTGGATAAGAAAAAAAATTTCAAGGCACTGTAAACTGATAGTAAATAAAAAATAATCAATGAGATTTATTTTAAACGAGCAAATAATTAATCGTAGGACTCGTCTTGGATAAATCGTAGCTGATAAAAAAGAAACTAAAGAAAGAGAAATCATCTTCGTAAAAGTAAGAGAACAATTTTTCACAGAAAAAATAAAAAAGAGAAAAGTAACGATAAGTAAGAAAAAGATACTTGGGAGAGGGAAAAAGGTATAAAATAAAGAAGAAAAAAGGGAAAAAGAGAAAAAGGTTGGTTATCATTGGAATATCATCATAATCATCATCATGATCAGATATGTAGAGAAAGAGAAAACCGTATTTCGAAGCGTTTGGAGGGTTAGTAAGAGATAGGTAGGGGATGAAGAAGGGTGTTGGAGGAAAAGGGGTAGAGCGGGTGGTAGTAGCAACGTGGTCCCGTCTCACCGTACCCCGCCGATCCCCCGGCCCCTCCACTACCCTACCCCACCGCCACCGCTTTACGAAAACTTAAAAATGCCGCCGCAACGCAACCCGAATCGATATTCGCCGGTAAGCTCACGTGTCACGGTCTCGAGTCTGGCCGACCAATCAGAATCGAGCTCGGGCAAGGTTCGCTCCGCCTGTGTGACTACGGTGCACTAGGTACGACATCTGAGTTTGGGCAGGCGGAACGACAGTTCGCGACTGGCAGCGCAATAGTGTAGAATGTTAGTGTCGATTCGTTGCCGGTTTTTCTGACGGGTTGAAGGATCCCGCTACACGAGTGACCTCACGAACGATTATTATTTTCTACCTTCAACCGTATTTCAATATAAAAATATTGTTAGATTATATATATGTATATATATTCACGGTTGGACGTTAAACAATAATTTAATCGATTATAAAATTCCAATTTAATCCATGATATAATCAAATCTTCGATTATAAAACAAAAATAAAACTCAACACTCGTTGTTAAAGTATCGTCGTGATCTTCTCCGTCGTAGTAATAATAACAATAATAATAATAATAATATAATAATAATAATATAATAATAGTAGTAGTAGTAGTAATAGTAGTAGTAGGCAGTTTAAAGCCGCGTAGTTGTGTTGTTGGTTCAGAATAAATCGTTGATATCAATAATCGAAAAGAAAGATCTACGAGATCGAGGGATCGAGAGACACCGTTATGTTCATCATCATCCTCGTCGTCACGTGCTGTTACTGCTGCTCCTGCTAACCACCGCTCATGGTGTGACGAAATACTGGAGAGAATATAAAGAAAGAAAAGGAAAGAATTAAAAAAAGGAAGAATAAGAGAGAAGGTGTAGAAATATTTTCTTCTTATTCTTCGATGATAGAGATATATATATATATATATTCTCTCTCTCTCATTCTCAGCGTGAGCATTTGTAAAACGTTCGACGAGGGCAGTGCGTAAGCAGCACGTCGCCGTCACGGCGGAGGCACACATCGAGTGAGTGAGAGAGAAAGATATAAAAAAAAAAGAGAAAAAAAAGCAGACACATACATACACACATCATACATACATATATATTTACACACATTAATATATATATATATAAAAGAAATACAGAAAGAAAGAAAAAAAAGAGACAGAAGAGAGAGACCAGAGAGAGAAATACACACATACACATATTACACACATAGAAGAAACAAGACACAAGTGTGCGTAGATCGCGGAGTCGTGCGTGCGAGAAGGCGGCCTGCCAGCTAGTGCTGAGAAAGAACGAGAGAGTAGAGGAAGTGATATCGTGCTGCTGCTGTCTGTATATACAGCAGAGAAAGAGAAAGAGAAAGAGAAAGAAATAGTGAGAAAGAAGAAGGACAGCGGCGGAAGCGAAAGAGAGTCTGGAAGAGGTGGAGGAAAAGTGTGTAAGAGAGAGAGAGAGAGAGAGAAAGAGAGAGAAAGAACGACAAAGAGGAGCAGGAGGTAGAGGAGGAGGTGGAGTGAAAAGGCGGGGGCGGGGCACGGGGAGTGTCGAAGGGTAGAAGAGTGAGAAGGAGGGCCAACAGAATGTTGGAACGAGAGAGAAGAGGAGAACGGTCGGGACAGAGCGAACGTTGAGCAAAGGTGGGGGCGGTTGGTGGGACCGGTGGAGGTGGAGGAGGAGGAAGAGCAGTCAGTAGTGGTGGAGTAGTAGAGTAGTAGTAGTGGTGGTGGTGGTAGTAGGCGCAGAAAAAAAAACGAGAAAGAGACAGAGAGAGAAAAAGAACACGACAGAGTTTTACATGTGCGAGCAACACGAGAGAGGAATGGTGTCCAACTGATCGTCGAATTTTGATATAATCTTCTCTACTCCTTAAATTTTTGAGAGTGGACTCTTAAGAAATATACAAAAAATAAGAGAGACTGTAACGAGTATCATGCTTCCGTGATAATAACGACGCATTCCAAGAGAGAGAGAGGAAGAGATGGTTACATATCGCACTAGTTCGTAAGTACGTTCAAGTTTAATCGAAAGTCTTTGGGACCTCTACTATTCCAAGAGTTAAATAAGAATACGAAGAGGAGGAGTAGGAGGAGGACTGGGTAAGATATTTAAGACGAGAAAAGGCGTTATGTCGGCCCTGGTGCGTTACCACTGAGGAGTTCGCTTAGAGTCTTGAGTTTGGATAAAAGAGAGGATAGTAGGAACACGGTGTGGCAGCAACGCGTGTGCGTAAGTGCGTGCGCGTGTGTGTCGTCGTCGTCGTCGTCGTCGGGGCATAAATGTACAGCCAAGGAAGTACATACATATATGTATACGCCTAGAGAAGATCGGTGGAGAAGCGAGGCGTTGGAAGGGGAGAAAAGGAAGAGAGGAGGTGGAGGAGGAGGTGGAGGAGAGCTGGCCGTGTCGGCAGTGGCTAGGGTCGGGGGGCTGGCGGGAGAGACAGAAGCCGAGGAAGAAGAGGAGGAGGAGGAGGTGGCGGCGTCGGAGGAGGAAGTAGTGGTGGTAGAACGAAAGAAAGCTTGCTTGGAAGAAGCGCGTAGTGCGATCGGCAAAATGGAGGAAAGTCAGCTGTTGATGACGGAACTTCCGGCATTAACGCCAAGCCACCACCGCGGTACAGCTTTGTTGCATCGTCCTGGTCACTATTATCATTTGCATCAACCACATTTAGCTATATCAAACGCTCAGAGCCAAACGAGCCAAGCCATACTTCATAACTCGTCCAACATGCCACATTACAATAGCGAGGCTACCAGTTTGCCAGCATACGTTCAAGGTATCTCCTCGAGGCAGCTGCCCCACGTACCGCGTAACGTTGCTTCAGCTAGCACGCATATATCCTCCCTCTATCCGGAGATATTAGCGTTGATCTTTAGTTACTTGGATGTTAGGGACAAGGGTAGGGCTGCACAGGTGTGCACCGCGTGGAGAGACGCTGCTTATTACCGATCGGTTTGGCGAGGGGTAGAAGCCAGGTTACACCTGAGGAAACAGGCACCGGCGTTATTCTACAGTTTGGTAAGAAGAGGAGTTAAGAAGGTACAAGTGTTGTCTTTGAGAAGAGGTCTCAGCGACGTACTAAAGGGTGTACCGAATCTCGAGGCACTCAATCTCTCCGGTTGTTACAACATCACAGATTCCGGATTATCAAATGCTTTCTGCCAAGAGTATCCTGCATTGACGGAGCTCAATCTTTCCCTATGCAAGCAAGTTACCGATGCCTCACTCGGCAGGATAGCGCACTCGCTTAGGAATCTGGAGCACCTGGAACTAGGCGGTTGTTGCAACATCACCAATACCGGTCTCCTTCTGATAGCATGGGGTCTTAAGAGACTGAGAAGGCNGTCAGGACAGTCTTTGAAGACGCTGTCTATAAAATTTGTGGAAGACAGAATCCTACGGAAAGTCATCCACGATTTGCCGGAACTCGAACGTCCATCGAAGCCCAACGTCGTCGTCAACGTCGTCGTCGTCGTCCTTGCGTTTTTAATAGCTTCAGCATTTTTTAAACGCTGATTAATTCGGTTCCTTTAATAATAACCCAACAGGACTAAAAAGACAACGAAAATGAATGAAGGAAAAAACACTCGCAAGATGATAGAAACGAAGTCTTCTTTAGAAATTTTGTTTTCGGTAAGAAGCTTGCCGTTTTGTCTCCGAAAAACTTGCTTCCAATTTTTCTTTTTTATTTTCTTTCTTTTCGTCGTTGCTTTTGCCAATCCTGCTTGGCAAACTTTTCGACATTTTCTTCTTCTTCTTGAAGAAGAAGAAGAAGAAACCTATTATCGATCGCCCATCGCTGTACGTCACACGAATACTACACTTACGTAAATCTCTGTGGATGTGTGCATGTGTGTGTATGCGTGAAAATAACTAAATTTTAATTTCTCTTTTCTTTTTATTATTCGTCATTTTTTTTTCTTTCTTTCTTTTTTTTCTTCTTTTTTCTCGTACCATTGATTTGGCAATAATTTTCATTCGTCGATACCGCCAATAAATTCGACCTCCTCTCGGGTCTTTTTCGGGCCGATTGGTGGTGGAGGTTTGTTGCGTGGTGTAGAAAAGAGAGAGAGAGAGAGAGAGAGAAACCCGTGCACGTTAGGTTCTACGCTCTTTTTACACACACACACACACACACACACACATACGTGTATAAATGCATATACGTATAATACGTGTATATCTATATTTTTTATTTGTTACCCTTTTTTTCTCTCGTTTTTCCCTCTTTCGTAACTCGATCGTTAAAAAAAGAAAACACAAAAAAAAACAGAAAAAAAAGAAAAAGTACACGCATGCTGCATATACGCGCAGCAGCAGCAGCAACAGCAACAGCAGTGCAATAAAAAAAAAAGAACCATAGCTCGGTAATGGTAATCTGTCTTATAAAATTGCAGGGTATTTTTTCTGTTGTTATTGTTGCTGTTATTGTTGTCAGTTTCGTTGTATTGTCTGTCTGCGTCTGTCCTGTCAGATTTGCTGTTGTGTTGTTGGTTTCTTATTTTTTCTTTTCCCCTTTTTTTCGTATAAGTATTCTTTTTATTTTTACGATTGACGAACGAGAGAAAAAGAAAGAGAAAGAAAGAGAGAAAGAGAAGAGAGAGATAGAGAGAGAGAGAGAGGAGATGCAGTCGAGTGAAATAAAGTTGACGCAGAAATCCGGTCTAAAACATTGAATATGCGTACACATGTATGTATGTGGATGGTTATGTTGCATATGATTGGGAAGGGAGAGAGGCGAGGGAAACAAAATTGCATTATACTCTTGTTCTTCTTGCTCATCTTCTTATTTTTATTATTAGTTCTTTCGAAATTATTATTTCGGCTTATAAATTTTTCCTGTGGTCATTGATTAATTATCTAATTAATTAATTAATTAATAAGCAAGTTTTTTATTTTTCTATAAAAAGTCGAATACACAAACGGTGGGGTTAGTTACGGCAAGAATGAAGTGAATTGCGAAAGAAGAAAATGAGTTGGTTGATGGGTGAAGGGGTAAGGGAGGGGAAGAATGTGCATCAACGCGGATATCGCGCATAAAACACACCGCGCGTTTCTTGTTTTTATTTATTTCGAAGGATATAAATATATATCAGAAAGAAGAGAAAAAATAGAAGGGAGAAGAAAACAATATTTATTTTTCCTTTTTCCTTTTCTTTTTCTTTCTTTCTGTGCACTCCACTCGGCAAAAAGGTGTTCCATGCGTAATTCTCAATTGTACGAACCTGAACGAAACGAAATGAAACGAAAGGAAACGAAATGAAACTAACGAATAAATCAACGAACGGGTCTAGAACCCGTCAAAATTTAACCTTCGATTAATCAAACTTTCTCTTTGATCTCGATACCCCCCTACTCCCCCCCTCCAGAGGAAAGAAGTTTTGTTTATTTTAAATATGTAACAGATTAACACCACGATCAAATTGAACAAATCATAAAGTATATTATATATCGAAAAAAAAGATCTTTTTTTTTTTAATATTCGTTGCAATAAAAAGAAATCTATTATTCATACATTTATTTCAAGCTAAAACTGATGGCTTATTTTTAACTGCAGCTAATGTATATTATATAACAAATTAATACCATGATCGATCAAACAAATCCTAAGAGTATATTAAACCGAAAAGATTTTTTTTTTAATATATGTATATATGTAATAAATTGCATGCGGGTATATTATTTAACACTTACTACTTACGTGTTTATTTTACATCGAAATAAGCATAATATGCCTTATACAATTATTTAAAAAACAAATGACCATGGGAGAATGAAAATCGTTACCTAAAAATGCAAACACCATAAACACATATAATATTAATCGTATTTAATACGTATTTTTACGTGACCCATGCTTTAGTAACAGACTGCAAGAAAACGTAAAATTACCTTTCCCGCATGCAACGTGCTAATACTATAATTAATTGAACAAATCATAAGGTATATTATACCGAAAAGATATTTCTTTTATAAATATTAGGTTGGTGGAAAAAAATGTCGGATTTTCCCATTGAATTCTGGCTAAAAATTCCGATATTTTTTTTCTACCGACCCAATATATATGTATATTTATTTTAGAAATGAACACGACGATAGATCGAACAAATCATCCGATAAACTAAAAAGATCTAATTGAACCTAGAAAAATTTGTTTCTTTAACTCATTCATTTCTTTAACCCATGCTTGGCGCAGGGCCA
Organism: Mischocyttarus mexicanus; assembly: GCA_023678845.1. Lineage (NCBI taxonomy): Eukaryota > Metazoa > Arthropoda > Insecta > Hymenoptera > Vespidae > Mischocyttarus > Mischocyttarus mexicanus. The sequence continues at coordinate 2,213,027 of JACGTP010000016.1, read as the reverse complement.
ATAACCTTTAGATCAAACTAACATATCGCAAATAACCGAATTAATTTCCAACGTCCGTTAACAGTGTCACGAAAGGGGATAATAGCTTATTCGAAACAAGTAAACTATTGGAATTTGACAAATTTTCTTTTACATGATGTGTATTCGTGTGTATATGAAAGAGGGGAAAAGAGCAGGTTGTCTCATACCCTTTCTCCCTTATTCTTCTGTCTCTTTTATAAGTCGGTGATTATATTTCGCATAGTGCACCATCTCGAAAGGAGATAAAGCATATGTCAGGTGGACATTCCCCCGTTTTTATGCGGACGTACGCTCGATCGCGTAGCAACTCGTTATTACGGCCGGCTGGTTGGTTGGCTGGTTGGTTGGTTGGTTGGTTGGCTGGCTGCTTGGCTGGCTGGTTGGTGGCCTGTGCAGTTCTGCAGAGTTCGGACGGTGGGAGGAATTTTGGAAGTGTCTGTACCAGAATGTATAGGCAATGGGGTGAGAGAGGGGGAGAGTATTCAGGAGGAGGCCAGGAGCTCTGGGATCGAAGGGCCAAAGCACAAACCTCTCTTCTCCTCTCCTCTCTCCTCTCCTCTCCTCTTATCTTGTCTTCTTCTTCGTCGTCGTCGTCGTTGTCTTCTTCTTCTTCTCTGCCGAGCCTAACCAGCTCGAAAACCTGAATTTCAACCGTCTCTACCTAGACCCGCTGACCTCCGAATACGCCGAAACGCAAGAGAAAGAAAAATAGTCCCACCAACCGACTTTGTGCTCCTTTCTTTTCTTCATTCTCGATCGGCTACCAAAATATTCACCTTGTACATTTTTATTCTACTCTGGGACTAGTTTATTCTACCCTGAGAATAATTATTTTCCGCTCTATAGTTTTCTCAAGTTTTTAAAACCGAGTTCTTTACTTTATTTAGATTTTTAGAAAATCAAATGGATTTTGATATCTTTGTTCATCAAATATTATTCAAATTGATAGTTTATACTTTCCTAGGATTCTTCTTCTACTAATTCTATTATGCAACTGGTTTATTCTACCTTCAGATAATAATCTTCCTCGCTATAGTTTGCACAAATTTTTACAAACGAATATTTATTTCGATATATTGCTTCTTCTTTATTTTAATAATGAAAATCAAGATATTCTAATTTGGTCGTCTAGGATCTACAATTTCTGCATATTTAATTTCAATTAATTACCAAATAGATACATTATTATTTATACAACAGTAGCACAATTAATTATTCTTACATAAGAATCCTTTTCTTCCTACGATCAGGTTCAGAACTTGTTCAATATTCTTCCTCTTTCAACTAACATCATTGGTAGTGTCAACATTTTTTAATTCTAATCAATCCATAAAACCAGATTGATCAATTATTATTCATAAAAAAAAAACGAAAAGATATTCCTCTTTTATAAAAAAATTAAAAACAAATTTAATTACCATATGACCAGTTTCTAATGAATCAGACAATTTCTTACTCCTTATAATATTTAACTTTCATCCTTCTATGAATCATTTGAACGTACTTGTTCATCAAGACAATAGACTTAACTAAGACATAATACAGAAAATAGCGTTAAAGGAATCTCTCTGGAAACGCAGAAAAAAAAGAAAGAAAAAAAGGGTAAAACATTTCTTCGTAGTTTCCTTCAGTCTGCAAATACATAGTACTCTAATAGCACTATCATCAACAGCAGCAATAGTGTACCAGCATCAGCAGCAATAGTAACAGCAACAGAATAATAGTAGTAGTAGTACTAATAATAATAGTAGTGGTAATAGTATACACAATATAGTAATACCACCACCACTACTACTACCACCACTACCAATAACATCAGCAACATCAACAACGGCAACAGTAGTAGTATTAGTAATACGTAATAGTGTTAGTGTTAGTGAAGATACAAGGTGAAAAACCAGTTCTTCTCTCTTTTAAACTCGAATCCCTAGTAGTAGGTTTGTGTTATCCTCCCGTGTACCTTTTACCGGTAGGACCCTATCGACCGTAATGAGTTTCATTAACGATTTCCAAAGGAAAACGATGGAATTATCAAATTACTCCGACTATTTAGTGTTCTCTTTCTAACAGATATACGAGCTGGGTGAAAGGGTGTATAGAACCAACCAACCAACTAACATATACACACGTACACTTATACAAACACATATATACATAACTGTACATACAAAGAAATTAGACACACGCATGATGCAGGTGGAGAGGATCCTTTCCTCTGGCGAATACGATCGACGAAGGCCGAGTAAAGCCGAGGCAACCCCAAGTATTTTCTGCTAAGGGAATATCGCGTAAGAGAAAAGGAGTAAAATCAGGGGAAGAGGGCGAGGGGAAGGAAGAGGAGGGTTGGAACGGGGGGAAAAGGAATGAAACCATCTATACACATACATGTTTATATGTGTTAGTGTTTGGGTATGTTGCGTGTGTACTAATATGTACCTAAGTACATGCACCGAGAAAGGGTGTTTCTATACACGTATATATATATCTATATGTGTGTGTGTGAGAGAGAGAGAGTGAGAGAGAGAAAGGAAAGGGGCCTTTCACACGGGTCTCTTCTCCCGCTACCTACCCTAGGTTAGGTGCTATTGTAATCGATTGGAGATGCGGGACTTCCCTCGGCCTTCCCTCCCCCTCCTCTCTCTGCCACCCCCCTCTCACCCTACTTCGACCCTTGACGGCTATACGGAGACCCGTTACTCATTGTCTGCCAACCCCCGTAGCAGCTAACGTTGCTCGGGTTGCTACGAAGGCATGTGCATTGACGCATCGTTGCGTGCACATATCCTCTAGACTTTTCTTCCCTTCCTAACCCCCACCCCCTTCACTCTCTTTCTCTCTTTTTTTCTCTCTTTTTTTCTGAGTGTGTGTATGTACTTCTCTGCCCTTTTCTCTTTCTGATAGCAATACGCGTACGTGTACCTCTTTTTCTTTTTTTTTCTCTTTTTTTTTTTACCTTAAGATCCTTACCTTCGATTCGTCATCGAGGGTGGAAACCTTCGTTCGTTTATTCGTTCGTTCGTTCGTTCGCTCGTTCGTTCGTTCGTTTTTTTTCCTTTTTTTCCTTCTTCTTTCTTCGTTGCCAACGTGCAACGAGCTTGCCTTTTTTTTTATTGGAAATCATTGGACTTTGAAATTATTGAGGATTTCCCCTTTAAGGGTTATTAAAAAAGATAAATTATGGACCAAGTGAGATTAGATTGAAGAATTCTTATTTTAAAGTTGATGTTTTTGTTGTAATGATTTTTTTTTTTTATACGAGAAATGATTTGTGTTTTCCATATGATTTCCTTTTCATTACGATATCGATATAAGTATATATTAAACAAATTGTTATTGAAGATAGAAGCAATTCGTTTCTTCTGACAAAATGGATTTATTATTCGTTGCTAAAGTTTGTGAGGATATTTTTTTTTAATTGGAAATTATTATCGAAGATCGTTTAGTATTGTTAGGAAGTACAGGACAATTTAATTAAGTGGACGTTTTCTTTTTTATTGTCGGGTGAGAGTATCGATATTTTATTTATTTTTTTTGGTATAAAGGATGTCTTCTTATTTTGAATTTGATTTTATATTTTAGAAATATTGGATGTTACTTCTCAAATTGAATTTTATTTTATTTTATTTATTCGAACCAAATTATAATTCAATAAAATATATCAACAATTGTTAATTTTTCTATATTAAAACAAATTAACAATCACGAATTATGTTTCACGAATATAGAAAACACCCTATTATTTATTTTCCCAATGAATTATCTTTTTTAAATAATCGTGAAAAGAAAGCAACACGTGCTGTTAACAAAATTTGGATAAAAACGTATGAACTAATCTCTGCTCTCTGTCTCGTTCGCAAATCTAAAAAACAAATAAAAAAAGAGAAGGAAATGAAATAAGTGTATATGTGTACATATATGTATATGTATATGTATATATATTCATATTTATATATCAATGTATTTATGTATGTATATACATTAAAAAACCATAGAAAGAGTGCATAAGAGATTGCAAATTCACGCCGAGAAAGCGCATTTTTGTGTGATTCGACGAAGGTGCTATCTCGTTCAACACACACATACACATACACACATATAAACATATACTCACGCATATATACTCGTGTCTAGTAATCAAATTACTAGTTTCTTTTCTCTTCTTTTCCAATCTCTCTCTTTATATGTGTACGTGTATGTGTGCGCGTTTCTGCGTCTGTGTTACATTTCTCTACGTTATGATTCATTTTGTTTCAACAAATTTATTATTATTATTATTATTATTATTATTATTATATTATTATTATATTATATTATTATTATATTATATTATTATTATCTTTTCTTGTTAAAAATTACACGTATATTTTTATTACACTTTATTCGTAAAAGCGAATTTTAGGATTAGAATAACACGTGCGCGATTATATTTTTATTTGTATATTATACATATATACATATATATATATTTTCTTCTTAATTGTCTTTTTGAACAAATCCACTGCACGCATATTTCTTGTTTTATTTTCTCTCTTTGTCTACTTTTCATTCGACACGTGCCCGTCTCCAGCCAGCGAACTTCGTAACGATCGAAAAAGAGAAACAAAAAGAGAGAAATAGAGAAACAAAAAGAGAAAGAGAAAGAGAAAGAGAGAGAAAACACGTGTGGTCGTAAAATATTTTTGCAATAAATAAATTAAATTTAACCAAACGGGTAGGAAAAAAACTCTATTCTTTTCAAAAAGGCAAATAACTGTTATTCTCTTTAATATTATCATTATTATTATTATTCTTTTTAATATTATTATTGTTATTATATTATTTATATTGTTAAGAAGGTTTTTTTTATATATATATTAAAAAATTAATTTCTAAATTACGGGGAAGTTCTTTCCTTTTAAATGTTTAAGTTTGTAGCAAGAGTAACATTGTGATACATTTGACTTGATTATTTTTATTATTATTATTATTAATATTATTATTATTATAAAATTGTATTTACGATTATTGTAAAATAAAAAGATAGCATAGTGCGTTATGTTAATAATCGCGATCGTATTTATGAATATGCAGTGACGTTGAGATCCACGACATTTAAAGGCCCTGTATGTAAAGTGCAATTAATTGAAAAAAAATAATCACAATTACATTTTTTATTTAATTTTTATATAAATTAATATTTATGTTCATAAATATTTTTTATACTCGATGTAATTCATTAATTCATTAATCAAGAAAACATTTTTCTATTAAATTGTTATCCAACTTTCACAACGGGGTCCTGCAAAATGTCGAGACTTGCGGTTTAATAACAAATTTAATTGAAAACATACTATTTTATAATAATAATAATAATAATAATAATAATAATAATAATACTTGCATCTCGTTAATGCACACACAAACACACACACAGAGAGAGAAACAAAATAAAAAACACAAAACACTGGAGAGAAAGAAAAACCGTGAACAAATAATAGTAACAATAAGAATTATTATTAAATATAAAATATACTTAATATAAAATAATATTAAATAATATATTATTAAAATAAAAATTAAAAAAAAATATATACATATATAATTAAAATTAAAATGAAAAAAAATAAAAAAGAAGCGGAAATAATATTAACGATGATAATAATAATAATAATAATAAATAATAATAAATAATAAATAATAACGACGATACTCATGCAACGAAACAAAATATTTAATTGAAAAAATTCGCGTCCCGTTCATCGCAACCACCACCACTACAACTTATGTATTTTTTTTTCTATTTTGTTTTTAATAGTTTCAATATTTGTTCATTTTTTTTGTAAAAAAAAAAACGTTACATAGTAAAATATTTCTGTACGTTACGCGTTATCATTCGCATGATTGCAAACAACATATTTATACATAATATATTTTTGTTTTCATATTGTCTTTAAAACATGAATCGTTTACTTAAAAATCTATCCCACGATGATTTTTGCCAACAACAGCTCTTAATCATTTATTTCAAAAAAAAATAATAATAATTGTTTCTAAGTTAGGTTCAAAAGTTTCTAACCCTGGTGTGTGTCAGTTTTATTACGAATGAGAAGAAGAAAAAGAAACATGACAGCAGAGTACCGAGAGTATGCTACATACGCGACCTTATTTTTTTTTCTCCCCACCCTGCCCTTTTTTTACGTCCAATATTCATTAATATTTTGTTGTTGTTGTTGTTGTTGTTCATCAAGTAGATAGTTCAATTAGCAGAATTGCGAGAAATACCAAATGTTAGTTTTTAAGGAGCAGCTTTTTCTAAGAGATTATGTGTCATAACTATAGTTTGACCCCTTAGGTAAATTTGAATTATAATCCACAAACCACTTTCCCCCTCAATCTATCAATCATACCACTCATTTAGCCCTTTTCCACCATTATAAAAAGAACACGCCGTTTTTTATATATTTTTTTTATCGCGATATAATAAACTACCATATACGTAAATGAAAAACTTACATTCTCGCATATATACACGTGTACGTAAAATATCAAACACGCGTAAGGTTATTTTTGGATTGTGAACTAATCAAGAAACAGATCGGACGAGTATAAAATTTATTTTTTAATATTTAACTTTTGATTGAGTATATAAAATTTGTAATATTTATTATATTGAATGATATAGATGAAGTATAGTAATTCGTTTATTAATCGAAGTTCTTTTCTATTAATATTATTATTTGGGTCTATTAATCTATTTTTTAAATTTATTTTATATAAACATTTTACGATCAAATGATATTTTGTTTTTTATTAATTTTTCTTTGTATCGATCATGTCCACTTCTTGAAAATTAATTTCCTTATGTTTAATTATTACTGTTATCATTGTTATCGTTCACGCGACTTGTAATAATTATCAAGAACTGTGATTTCCACACACAAATGCGCGTACACGATTTAAAAAGTAAACGCGAGAAAGTAGTTTTTGGAAAAGGTTGCGTTTTGTATAAATGTTATTAAGAAAAAAAAATTTAAATATTAATTAAAACAAGACAAAAAAAATGGCGTTAGTATTTAAGAAGGTTGTATATAATAAATATATATGTAAATTGTATCATTTGTAAATGTATTATTGTAATATTATGGATTGGAAAAAAAAATATGATGAAAGATGGTTGAAAAGTTTTGAGCCTAACGTTTAAACAATTTCATTCTTATTTTGTTAATACTAATTTTACAATTTTACATACAATTTTGTGTTCTTATAATCATACATATATATAAAGTAAATATATATATAGAATAAAAAGAAAATTTTCGTTTAGGTATTAAAAGAAATAAGAGTTTGATTTTATTGAAAGACTCAAAGCATTTTCAAATCCCCCATTCTTTTTATATAATATTGAAGAAATAATTTTGTTTCTTCTATCTCTCTCGCTCTCTTTCATAATTAATGAAATAGTGGATGAAATTCAATTTGATTGAAATTAGGGACAAAATAGATGATAGGAATTCTGAAAATCTATGAAAAAACCTAAAGGATTTCAGATACGTTAAGTGTTTCGCGTTAAAAACCATAGCCAAAGCAAACCTAACTTAATTTTTCTCTCTCTCTCTCATACACGTACACACACACACATAAATAGACATTCATTTTCATAGTTATGCATTATTATTATTATTATTTTTAATAATAATAAGCTTCAATTCTATAAACATGATCGACTTTTGCAAATTCTTAATCAAAACTCTCTCTCTCTCTCTCCCTCTCTCTCTCTTTCTCTTTCTCTCTGATTTATTTTTGATTTTCTGTTGAATTATTAAATTCAAAACAATAAAATTATTAAAAATTTAGTTTTTATTAAAACCGTGGATCCAGGTTTTTTTTAGATAAAACTTTGGATTCCGAATTCGTGTGCATCCGTGTTTTTCGTAAAAAGTATTTTAATAATCGTGTTTGTAGAATTACTTTAAAAAAAGAAAAGAACGAATTTCTCGATTATGTTAAAAAAGAACTTCGTGCCGCATGTGCCTTTCCAAAGAATATCATTTTTAAGAATATAAAAAAGAGAAAACATTTTTGAAACCCTTATCTTCCATCTATATAAATATATTATCTTTCTTTTTTTATATATACTTTGTTTAAAAATTAACAAAATGATTCAAAAAAGAAAGAAAATAAAAAGAAGAAGAAGGAACAAAAAATAGAAAAAAAGGGGGAATTTAATTTGGAATGATTTTTCATTCGAACGACTTCGCCTAATTTCATGTGTGTTTAGAATCAATCCGGTTTTACGAAGCAAGCAAGCAACCAACCAACCAACTAACTAATAAGGGCAACCAACATAAGAAATTACACACTGTAACTTAACAAAGCACAGAAACCTTATGCGAATATGTAAGACCGGTCTTTGAGATTGGTCTTCTCGTTTTAACACGCATACTCGTGCACGGAGACAACAGCAACAACAACACAAAACGAATAAATTGTTAAAAACGAATAAATGCGACAACAACAACAGAAACCTAACTTTGATTTTTGCGATTGACCTAACGAGATTCGAATTAAAAGATAAAAGGAAAGGAAGAAGAAAAAAAAATAATTAATAAAAATTAAGATATGTATATAATAATAATAATAACAACCTATATATAGTTTATAGATAGAACGAAAAAAAAAATAACTAACGAAAACCGAAAATTTAACGAACGCAGTCTTTTTTTTTTGGAAACTCGTAAAATTAATCCTCGATTCGATAATCGCCAAAAATCAAATCATTTTCGTATTAACATGATTTACTATTATGTAATATTCGATTATGTTAGTAATATTACTATTATTATTATTGTTGTTATTATAGAAAAATCACTATACGTTAATTAAAAAGGTATATATACACACGTACACGTTAAACCAACAAATTACAAAAAAAAGAAAGAAAGGAAAAGTAACAGTGACGTTGATTAATTAAAATAATCTTCTAGCCTAATCTCGGGCCTAATTAGCGCGATAAGACGAATTAAATTAAATTACGTTTTGGTTGGGTTGAAAAGTTTTGAGCCCGGCATGAAAACAATTACTTTCTATTTTCTTTTTTTCAATCCAACTAACTTTTATTTAAACCAAAAAAAGAAACAAGTTTCTCTTTTTTAGTCGAGGATTTTCGAAACTTTTCAAATTCACTATCCTTCGTAAGTATAGTGATTTTTCTCTACCGATCTTAAATTATTTTCGTTCGTCTGCTTGATCTCTCAACAAATGACATTTTGTTTTGCGATGAGTGCGAGAGAGAGAGAGAATAAGAGAATCGTAATGATTAATATTATAAAAATTGGGCAAAAAAGTTTGGTGGACGATTCTAAAAAAAACCTGTGTATGTATGCGCGTGCGCTAAACAAGTGCGTACATGCGTGCGTGTATACGCGCGCGTGTGTGTCCATCGTTATCATGCGTGTACGCAAAAACCAATACACTTATGTTGGAATACATTCGGCTCGTACTAACTCAGTTCTCCTGTGTTCCTGTTTCAACCCTTTCACCCTCAACCCCATCTCCATCCCCCATCCCTATTCCCCTAACTCCCCTAACTCCCATTCCAGTCCACCCTTTTGACTGCTGTCGGTTTCTGTCTGTCGTGCAGCGTACGTTTACGTGTGTGTTATTGCTACACGAATGTGAATTTTACGTGCATACACCACACAAACACAAAGTGCATGATGAATACATGCATATTCTGGACTCCGAAAAAAAAAACAGTACCCATACAGAAGAATAATATAGAAAGGCAGGTGTATAATACGAGCTGAACGAGTTCACGTATTATTCGTACGTGCTGCGTGTGTGCGTGTGTGTGTGTGTGTATGCATGCCTACGTATTATGCGAAAATTCGAAACGGAATTTGGCCTGTTGATGATCACACTCCGTCTATGATAAAACTCATTGTAATTACATATTGTAAATAATTCAACGACGAATATGTTAGAGTGTGAGAGAGATAGAGAAAGTGAGTGAGAGAGGGAGGGAGAGAGAGGAAGGCACAAGAGGCGCATAATGTGTAATTGTAAATATTAACATGGAAAAAAAGATGTTTGTTAAATATAGAATACGTTACGTTTTTCAAGAAACAAAAAAAAACACAAAAAAAAACAACAGTACCTTTACGGTGAGAGTATTTTTTTTTTTTATATATTTATTCATTTTTCTTTGGTTAAATCTCACCTCTTTATTTGTCAGATCTTTTTTTTTTATAATTATATATATTATATATATATATATATTTTTTTATTTTAATTTATAAGCGTATTAAATGGTGCGTACGCGTACGTTGTTCCCTTTTATCCTACTATCGAGAACCATAATTGATAATAATTATGAAAATTACTAGGAATAATTAAAGGAGGAACATCAGTTGACATGATAACTGTCAGATTGATCTGATTTTATTTCTTTATCAGTAAACTTTAATGTATTTTAAAATTTGTTTGAAGATTAGAGAATGATTGCATCGCTCGATTTTGACCCTGATGTTCCTCTTTAATAATTATTATTTAATATATTATTTAATATTATTTTTAATATTGTTTAATACTAAACCCGACAGTGGTCAACCTTTCATTCAAGACAACAACTATTTTATGTCAAGTAAGTATACGTTTTCTTTTTCATACTTTTCGTAATACGAAATACCCCCTGTAGGCTGGGGAGTGGTGAATGAGTCGAAGAGTTCTTTTTTTTTTAACATGGGAACAATGTTCTTTTTCGTTTTTCGTTTCGGTTAAACTTATTTTTACTTAAAACAAAAAAGAAAATAATTAAAAGTTTGTTTTTATCGAATCCCATAACTTTCCAACCCCATCCTCCATACGGTGGATGGGGACTTTCGGTAAACCGACATAACTTTTCGAGTGAGGGAATTTTTCGTATGGCAGAGAGAAGAACACTTGCAATTTTTCGTAAATATTTTTTAATTATTTGTTTTTTGATAATTATTTATAGATTGATACAAACGACGATTATATACACAGTATTCGAATAGTGGAAGGTTGTACTTGGACACAAGTAAAATATTACAAATATATTAAATTGTAGAATAAAGAAAAAAAATATATGCAACATTTCTAAAAGAGATTTTATTCTATCATTAAAAAAAGGAAAAAGAGAGAGAGCGAGAGAGGGAGAGGGAGTGGGAGATAGTCCTAGTTATAATAGGATTAAGAAAGAGATTCTTTTTAATTTTCTTTTTTCTTTTTTTTTTTTTGCAACAAACTCACCCAACCTATTCTTACCCTACCAACCAACCTACCTACCTACCCACCTATATAAAAGGTAAGCTTTTTCTTTTTATATACGAAGAGGAATAATAATTTTCTTCTTCGAAAAAATAAATGAAGTGAATAAAGAATAAAAAGAGTATTCTTTTACAACGACAGGAAAGAAAAGGAAAATAAAAGGGTGTTTTATAATAAAAAGCGGGAAATTTAAAAAGTTGCGTACATGGAGAACACGAGTACAACGTAAACGAGAGTGTGTGTGTGTGTACCTGGAGTTACCTAGTGGAAAGCAACATTTTTTTTGTATATACGAAGAGAAATAATGATTTTCTTTTTCGAAAAATAAAAAAAGATAATTCTTTTGCAACGACAGGGAAGAACGGGAAAAATGAAAGGGTGTTGTATAGAAAAATGGGGAAAATTTAAAATTTGCGTAGAAGGAACACAAGTACAATTGTAAACGTGTATGTACACCTAAACTTACTTGTAGGAAAACAACAAATTTGTACCAACTGTACACGCGCTATTAAGTTCTTTTCAAACTGAAAATGCTTTTCCCAGAAAAGAAATCCTCCGAAAGTAGAAGAATAAGAAAAGAAAGAAAATAGAGAAGTAGAAGAAGAAGAAAAAGGACAAAGAAAGATAGAGTTTAAGGGCGGTGATGGTGATGGTGATGGTTATGGTGGTGGTAGGTGGTAGGTTTGGTTCAAGCAAAGGTAAGCCAAGGCATCGTAGCACCAACAACAGCAACAGCAACAGCAGAAGCAGCAGCAGCAGCACCGGCATTGTGCGCATTCTTGAGGACAAAAAGAGACCGTGGTGGAGGCGGGGAAAGAGGGGCGGGGGAGGGGCTGCTCGAACGGGAAAGAGGGAAAGGAATGGTAAAAGGTAGGGGGAAGAAAAGGGTAGGGAAGGGAAGAGAAGAGTAAGGGGAACCGGGAGGAGGTAGCCGCAGACATTCATCACAAAGCAGGGTGCTCCAGGGCGGACAAGTACCGTCCGCCTGAATGCAGGGATTTACCTGAGAAAACCACGTGACTCCCCTAGCAGCGATACCCGCCTTTTATCTCTCCTTCTCTTTTTTCTTTTTCTTTATTTCTTTATCTCTCTTTCTCTCGTAGATAAATAGATAGATAGATAAATAGATGGATGGACGGATGGATGGATGGATGGATGGATGGTTCGGTGGGTGGATGTATTTCTATCTTTGCCCTTCTTACTCGTTCGCATACTTTTTTTATTCACGTTTAGAGAAACGAGAAGTTTTCTTTAAAAACATTCTTTCTTATTTTCTTTCTCTTTCTATTTTTTTTTTCTTATTGGCAGTGGAAAATTTGTGTTAACCCGATATCTTCTCATCTCCCTGTATTTGAAGTTGGAAAGGTATAGTTTGGGAACAGAAATTATTTTGAATCTTCGAATTCTTTATAACGACACTAACAGGTTTATTATATTTTTGTTGTATTTATTATCTACTTAATTATTAATTTTTTTTATAATCAATAAGACACTGTAACAATGATGGAACAGATTTTTTTTCCCTATTCCCAATTTCCTCCTTACTTTTTTTTTCATTATATCAAAATACCTGATAAATTTAAACGCAAGTCCGTACGCTTTTAAATGCCGAATTGTTTTCGAAGCACGCGCGTATCTTTTGTTCTCATTTTGACGTTTTCGCGCGTGTACAAAAACAAAAAAAAAATAAAAAAAAAAGGTTTGCGGTGAAGGGGGAGAGGGTGGTTCGCGTAGGTGGTTGATGGGAGTATGGGATGGGGGATGGGGTTTGGAAATATAACGTTCAGTCTTTTTCCACCCGAGGAAAGGTAGTCATGGGGATTGGGTCAACCGTAATGGTTCTTTTTTTTTTTTTTAGTTTACTATGTTTACTTCTATTTTTCTATTTTTGTTTTTGTTGTTGTTGTTGTCTTGTTGTTGCGAACGTGTGTTATATTGGGTATGTACGAGTGTGGTGTACATATATGTAAATTTCGTCGAGAGAGAAAGAGAGAGAGAGAGTCGAATTCTCTCCCGCAGCGCGAGCCACACGCAGTTCTTTCTCGGAATCGAACCGTTGATAATTTTCATAGTAACTCGAGTAGTACCCTTTTTTTTTCTTTCCCACGATTCCTTTTACCTTTTTTATATTTTTTTTTTTTTATTCTCTCTAGTTTCATTTACTTTTTTTAATTCTATGATAATCTATATGTGTGTAGAAACATGGACGAATTTAAACCCCATCGATTAGGATGTTTGTATTTTGTTTTATTTATCATTATTATTTATTATTCGTATACTGAAATTATTTTTATAATTTGTGATTAAGTTCGATTAGTTTTATAATTAATTTATACGAACAGGCACTATTGTGTTTTTTGATATAAAAATAAAATCGTAACGATAAGATTTTAAAACGAACTATGCTTTTTTTCAAATGTCAAATAAATTCTTTCAATTTTTTTTCATATAAAAATTGTACACCTGTCGTGTAAAAATAGAATTTGAAGGTTACGGGGGGGGGGGGAACTTTCTTTGGATCAAATAAATCTACGCCATTTGGGTTTCTTTCTATTTTTTCCCTATTCCCTTCCTAATTTTGGTTCACGATTTCTATTGGACGAATATTGACAAAAATAAATGACACAAGTGTTGGGCACCTTTCCGAAACGATAGCTCAATCACGTTCGATGTATAGAATCTCAAAGTTAGAAAACCATTGGTTACCTACTGATTTCCTTTTCAATCTCGACTTTATTATACGAGGGTGCATTTATACGAAGGATACAAAAAATCTATGGCGAAATGATTTACAACCACACGTGCTCGTTTATATAATGTCCTTTAAATAATCGTAAATCTTTATCCAGGATAATGGAACGAGGAAGAAACTTTCCTTCCATTCTTCAAAGAACTAATTCTAACACGTGTGTGTATATAAAATACATTGTGTCTCAAAATAAATGTTTAAAGTATCTGCACAAAAGAATATATTTTTCCTCAAATTTCTATAACGAATGGAATATTTTGTTTTGTTCATTTTCTTCTTTCTTTTGTACGATTTATCTCACGAATCTAAAGACGAAGTATTTTTATTGTTAATCCCATTGAGTAAATTAAATTAATATGTCATTATCGTACTACCCCTACAGATAGATATTTTCTTTTCCTTCCCTTTGAAATGTTTTGTTTTTCTATACAAAAAATCATCCAAGAAAGCAAGGAATGAACGTATACGCATATGTATGAATTTCTTCTTAAAAGGTAGGCATATATAATATGCATATTTACTTTGTTATATATTTATCCGTTGATTTAAAAATATAAAAAAAAAAGTATTCATATCTCTTACTCGACTGTAACTTATACTACAGTAAAGTCCTATCTAATCTGAAATGAATCAGACTCAGCGTTCCAATGAAACATCGTCTTCTTATCTGCCTTTGCAGCAGTTCACGATTGCACTTCGATGCTACGTAGAAACTAACAATAAAGTTTGATTTACTGTTACAAATATATATTCATATATAAAGTATAAATTAAATAATTTAAACACTAACTATTATATATATAATTCGAGTATAGTTCGTATTTTTCAAGTCATCCATTTTGTACGATAGTAATCGCACAATTCTTCTTTTTAAATATTAAAAAGAAATAAAAATATTATTATGTACATTTGTAAATGCATATTTAAATTTAATCGTATATATTTATTTTACAAAAATGGCACGATAATAATATTATAATAAATTAAAAGAAACCCTTTCCCCTCTTTTCTTGATCCACCATATTTAAAAAAAAAATGAAAGAAAAGTCATTTGATAGGTCAGTCCAGCAGTATAGTGTCGCCATCTTGGAATGATTTGCATACTCCCTTTTTTTTACAGATACGTTGACGAGAAAAATCGACCGGCGCAATTAAACTCTCGAGAAAAGTTTTTTTTTTCTTTATATTCCAAAAGAAATCTTTGAAGGAAGTAAAAAGAACATAGTGAAAGGAAAAAACAACCCTAACGAAAAAAGTTAGATTTGACTATCGTCGAGCTTTTTACAATATTTAGATAAATGATCATTGTTCTTTTTTCCTTGCCTCACTTTTTATATATTAGGTGTTAGAATTAATTGATGGCGCTTTTGGAGAGACAAATAACGATGCATTTTAAATGATTACACACCTGATATTAAATTATTTCGTTATATTATTCTACGAATTTAATTATTATTAACTAAATTTCTTTCTTACTCTTTTCAACCACGAAGAATAATATTATAAAAATTATAATAAATAAACGTACATCTATTACATATATAAATCTACATACAATACGAATTTCGTTGACATTAGGATACATTTTTCATGATTTTCTTATTCTTCGAATTTAACCTTATAATTTCTTTCTTTCTCTCTCTCTGTCTCTTACTTTTTTCGACTACTTGAAATATATAGTGGAAAAGTATTCGTAATGAGTAAAGCTTTTTCTTTTAATATCTCTCGAAAAGAGAGAAGAGTCTTGAGAGAAGAAAAAAAAAGAAAGAATAAAAGGAAAAAAAAAGAGGGGAAAAAAAGAAAAGGGGAAAAGGAAAAAGTGAGAGAAGAAGAAAAAAAATGAGGGATCTAGGGAACTGCCATTATGTGTAATACTTTCAGTCTTGATAGAACTCCAAGAATCGTAGAACACAAGGCAGGGGCCTCCTCCACTCGAGTTAAACTCACCTACACGTTTATATACACGTTCATCTCAACTTACACATATTTAGATTTTACTTACGTATAAGAAAAACACATCGGTAGGCGTATTACTTGTACAACTCACACACACACACACACGTTTATCTCACATTTATACTTCTTTGAATCAACGACAATAAAAAAATAAAAAGTAAATCGTTCTGTCTTACGAAATGATTTTCATTCAAATTATTTTTTTATCTTTCATCTTTAATTTACTTCATAGGTGTAACATTAATTTAATATCATACGTAACACATACACATATATATGGGTATTATTTGACAAAATGATGGGAGAGAAAAAAAATGTTAGGGTATTCATACACGTACGTAACATGTTTAGAATCTCACACATGTGCTTTTTTGTATCGACGATAACAAAAAAATAAAAAGAAATTGTTCTGCGTTACGAAATAATTTTCATTCGAATAAATCTTTTTATCTTTCCCCGTCTAATTTAATATCATACGAAACACATAAATGCATTCATATATGTGATATTTATTTGAAATATTAATAATTATTTTCTAAACATACAATACTGGTATTATTTTAACAAAACGGTAAGAGAGAAAAAAATAAACGCTAGGGCGTCGAGAAATTTAAAATGAAAAATTGAATATGCGAACAACGTTATGTTCTACGTTCATTTATTCCAACTATTTATTTTCTAGATACATTTTCTATCATATAAAATACATATATACATACATACATAAACCCACGATCGATCTCGTATAATATATATATATCATGCATATTATGCAAATGACTTGTGAACACTAATACAGTTAAAATATATCTACACATACGGTTGAGGTATATCAAAACGTTCACCTTTCACTAACACTTTGTATATCGATAATAAAACGTACGTAACATTTTGTTTCTTAAATTTCTAACTTTTTAGTAATCCCACGATGCATATAATTATAATAATAATTATTATTATTATACTTAATGAAGTGTGATCTATTATGGGTGGCCTGATTTCGCTTAAACGGGAATGAACCAAATTTTAGGATAGTCTACTATTCTTGTTTGAGGAAGGAATGAACTATTTTACACGTTTTATTATCATTTTTATTTCTATTATTATTATTATTATTATTATAATACTGGATTCTAATCTATGGATAGTCAGCTTTCTCTGAAACGGGAATGAACCAAATTTTAGGGTAGTCTATTATTTTCGTTTTAGGAATAACTACCCTACATATTTTATTATTATTATTATTATTATACTGCTAAAGTCTCATATATTAATGGCTTTCTTTACCAGAAACAGTGATAACCTAAATTTTAAGGATAAACTATTATAATCTTATTCGAAGGGCGAAACTATCCTACATTTTTATTAGGATAACAGATTTTTCCATATATGTTTATACGTATTTTATATTTCTACGCTAAAAACTGGAATCGTTTAATGTTATGCAAACATTTATTATTACTATTATTATTATTATTATTTTTTAAAAAGTTTTAAAATGAATTTTTCTTATCTTTTCTAAATTTTTCTTGTTTGTTTTTCTTATGGAGAAGAAAAAATTCATTTCAGGATAAACCATATACATTAAATCTGTATATATTTGTATACGTGCGTACCGTGTACACGTGTTTGTGTGTCTGTGTCTCTGTATATATACGCACACATGTTATATTTCTGTTTCTCTTTCATTCTCTTTCTCGTTCTTCTTTTTCTTTCTCATTCTTTCTTCGTAACGTTCGCGCATAAATAGTAGTACGTCACTGCTCCCACGAATACTGATGACGTAATCGAGAACATGGGTGCTAACATTGTCATAGTATTTACTTTTGCGCAACTTACCTATATTTTCACTAATGTGAACGACGGCTGCAGGGGATGGGGGGTTGAGAAAGACCAATGGTGATTTTACAAAATCTTTAAAGTAAACCAAAAAACGAGAAATGGTTTTTTCTATTTTAAATCATACCCTTTCCATTCTATTTACAAAAATATTTACATGAATGATTACGTATG
Source organism: Mischocyttarus mexicanus (assembly GCA_023678845.1). Lineage (NCBI taxonomy): Eukaryota > Metazoa > Arthropoda > Insecta > Hymenoptera > Vespidae > Mischocyttarus > Mischocyttarus mexicanus. Next base: position 2,195,020 of record JACGTP010000016.1, on the reverse strand, counting down.
AGTGTATGTATAACAGAGTGTGTCTATGAAAATACGTAAGAGTATTTGTGAACATATGTGTATGTATGGTGATATTTAACATAATTTTTCGTATGGAACAACGGACCCAGGGTCACATACTGGACTCATGGTGATTCTATAAAATCGTTAATGTTAGAAAATAAAATGAGGAATGTGTTTTAGGTTTTTTGAAACGATATATACATATACATATATATTTGTATATAAGTATGGAGAAAGGAGAAAAAGTAGAAGAAGAAGAAGAAGAAGAAAAAAAAGGTATTATATTTTAACTATAGGTAAATATGAGTGTATATGTATTATGTATGTGTATGTGTGCGAGTATGCTCTCCTTCGAAATTCTAGGATAATAACTTTTTATGATCCTAGTAGTAGTATTAGTATTAGTAGTAATAGTAATAGTAGTAGTAGTAGCAGTAGTAGTAGTAGTCGAATAGAGTACAGCACAGCGATATTTAACTTTAGACGATTCGTTCCTTATATAAAATTATCAGTTCCCAAAAGTAGGTCGAACAGGAAAGTCAACCTCGGTGTGTCTCACAGATAGGCACGAGCGTACACACACCAGGATAATATTGTGCTGGTAGTAGTGTTAGCAGTGGTAGTAGTAGTGGTGGTGGTTGTTGGTAGTAGACGATGCAAGATTTAAAAAAAAAACAAAATAATAATAATAATAATAATAAATAGAGTAAGAAAGAAAACCAAAGGGGAGAGTAAACGCGAAAAGTAGTAATAAATAAAGAAAATAAGGAAAATAAGTAAATAATTACACCGGGTAGAATTAAATAAATAATAATTGTGTATTAAATCATTGAGAAGTATTTAACGTTTCTATGCGTTTCATTTCCTAGCCAGCAAATTGTCGCATATCGATTTGCTCTTTTACTTGTATATATGTATATGTATTATATATTTACATGTATGGTTTTATATGTACGCATACACTTACGTTCGAAACCGATGGTTGCAAAGTGCGTATTCGTCGTAAAGATTTCGAACAAAAATCTATGAACGAGTTGAAATAATTGCCATTACGATATATAAACCTCCCCTCTTTCGTAGGATTCAATATATTTTTTTCTTTCTTATTTTAATTAATATAAGTTCCTAGGAAAAGAAAACTTCAATTTCAATAACGCATTATCTTGTGTTTAGCGCATAAATTAAATAATATTACGATGATTGGGATGGAATATTGGTTTGTTAAACGATTACAAATAAAACAAACTAATTGTAAATAAAAAGAAATAAAAAGAGAAAAGGAAAAAAGGGAAGTAAAAGAGAAAAAAAGAGATAAGTGAAAAGTGTTGAAAGCTCAATTCGAAACATTTTGGAGGAAATAATAAAATCCTGCCAATGGACGTGAAGTATTTCGATAAAATAAGAGATAGAAAGATTGAATGAGAGAAAGAGTGAATGAGTGAGTGTGAGAGAGGGAGAGAGAGAGAGAGAGGAGTAAGAAAGAAAAATTGCTATCTCGGGTAAGAGGATGTACGGTGTATTTTCAATCATTTTCACGAAGGAAACGAATTTAGTCGGTCTTCTTTTTCCCCACCTCCTTCACTCTCTCACTCTCTCGTTTTTTTTCCCTGAACCACCCCCTAACCCCACCCCTTTCTTCTTACGCCCCGTACGCGATCGCGTCGTTTCAACTCTTTCGTGAACCTATGGATTTATACTTCACGTAGATAGGTTAGGTACCACCCTTTTGCTTCATTGTGCGTTCTTCGGTACGTTTTTGTGCACATCATCTCCGATCCCTTCCTCCTCCCCTTTCCCACTCCCACCCCCACATCCCTCTCTTTCTTCCTTTCTTTCTATCATTCTTCCTTTTTCTTCCTTTTGTCTTTTTTTCTTTTTTTTTTTTCCCCGTTCCTTTCTCTATCTTTCCTCCTTCCTTTTCCTTTCTTTCTCTCTCTCTCTCCCTTTCTCTCTTTTTCTCTGGTCTACCCTCTCACAACCCCCTTGGTCCACCCTATGCCCGAGCGCTCGCTTTTTCCTATTTTTTAACATTTTCTTTTCTTCAATGCCTTAAAATGCAAAAATAAACGAGACTCTTGCCCGGGCTGCTATGGAATTGACTCGTCCCTGAATACTAAAACATTCTGTCAGAATTTTTCTATAGATTGAAAAAAAAAAATTTCTCTCTGAAAATGATTAACGATGGATGATAGTTCAAAACAGAGAGAAATTTTCTTTATATTTGTCTAGGAGAATTTTCGGGAAGGTTTTAGTTGTAGTTGGTGCGTGGACAATACGGAAACCGCCAAAGCTTTCGAGCCATCGTCTCTGCCCGTTCGTCTCTATCTCTATCTCCCTCTCGTTCTACATATATGTATATACATATATATATATACACCTATATACATATACATATAATATATATATGTATAGATAATATATATAATATGTATCAAATATATATATAGTATATATAATCAAGAGAAATCTATATAGAAATATAATATTATATATACATATATATATATATATACTTATATAAATAAGTATGTATATGATGAATATGTATATATATATATATATTACGTAAGTATTACATATTTATATAGAACGCGTTTCCACGCATACAGCTTATATAATTCGTCTTAGGTATTAGTTGTACCTATACATTTATATGTACATAAAACATTACATATATATATATATATATATATATATATATAAATATTATATATATATATTATATATATAAATATATATATATATATTTACTCTCTCCGTCTATCTCACGACTGCCCTTCCTATTTCACTCCCATTCTCTCTTTCTCTCTCTCTCACTCACTCACACTCATCCATACTTCTCTTACTCCCAGCTCCCTCATTTTCCCTCTCTCTCTCTCTCTCTCATTCTCTCTTTCTTTCTCTCTTGGGTACACGAAGCGAGCGTCGTACTCGTCTAGCCAACACGACAACGATCAACTATTGTCCAATGATGGATAGAAAAAAGTATTCCCTACTGTTAGAAAATTACTTTTAAAAAATACTAATATAACCATATAGTTACTATCAAGATTTTGATATTTTCTAATATAGTCATTGAAATATTAGATAAATTCAAAGGCAATTTTGGAAGATCATTTGAAATTAACTAAAATGGACAAAATATTTCCCACCAGTTACTCTTGTTCGTGTAGTAGTCGTCGCGTCGTGTCGTATAGCCTTCTCTTTCTCTCTCTCTCATCTCTCTCGCTGGCCGGTTGCCCGTACTCACCCTCTCTCTCTCTCTCTCTATCTCAGTCTCTCTCCCACTGGCACGAAAATGCGAACGTTCCTTCTCTCACTACCACCACATTAAGCTTGCTCGTAGCTCACACTCCTGTATATGTCCTCCTTCTCTTTCCCATCCTTTTCCTCCTGGTCCTACTCCCCCTCCCGGCATCACTCTCTCTCTCTCTCTCTCTCACTCTCTCACTTGTTCTGTTTCTCTCTTTCTATTTCCATCTCTCTCGGTTCCGTTACGTATACTGACGCTATCTCTTTCTCTCTCATTCATTTTGTTTCTCTCTTTCTATCTCCATCTCTCTCTTAGTTCCTCTACGTATACTGACGCTATCTCTTTCTCTCTCGCTCACTCACTCACTCTTTCTGTTTCTCTCTTTCCCTCTCACGTACTCTGTTTTTCTCTTTCTATCTACACTTTCTATCTCCGTCTCTCTTGGTCCTACTACGTATACTAACTCTATCTCTTTCTTTTTCTGATTCTCTCTCTCTCTCTCTCCCTCTCGTTCTGTTTCTCTTTTTCTCTCTGTGACTCCCTCGCTCTCTCCCGCTACTACTCCGCTCGCTTTATTCGTCGTGAAACTTTTTATGTTGTATATATTAAAGGGAAGGTATCAAGCTCCTTTTCGTTAAAGCGGATATCGTCAAATTAAGGGAGTCTTCTATCTCCCTCTCCCTCTTTCTCTCTCTTCTCTCTTTCTCGAATCTTTCCCTTTCTGTATTTTTCTTTTCTTTTCTTTCCTTATACTTTTCTCCTTCTATTCCTTCTTCTTCTACTTCTTCTTCTCTCATTCTGTCTGTCCGTCTCTCTCTCTCTGTCTCTGTCTCTTTCCCTCTTTCTTGAATCTTTCCCTTTCTGTATTTTTCTTTTCTTTTCCTTCTTCTATTCCTTCGTTGTCTTCTTCTTCTTCTTCTTCTTCTATAACTTTTTTATCTTCTGCCTCTCTCTGTCTCTCTGTCTCTCTCTTTGTCAATCTTTCTATATTTTCTTTCTTTTTCCTATTCCCTTGTCTACTTCTTCTACTTCTACTTCGTCTTCCCATCCACTAGAACAGCACCCCAACTTACACTGTGTTTCTTCTTCTTCTTCTTCTTCTTCTTCTTTCTAGTTGGTTTGCCGGTTTGAACGAACCCTAAACAACCTACCACCACCGGAGGAACCTTTTATTACCGTCCGGTTAGGGCCGGTAAGGGCCCCTGGCAGGTGGAACAGCCACCGAACAACGGAATACTTCTTTTCTTACTCTCTCTTTTTTTCTCTCTCTCTCTCACTCTTTCTCTTTCTTTCTTTCTTTCTTTCTTCTTTTTTCGTTGGATAAAGAGAAGAAGATTCGTCCAAAAATATATACGAGCTACCAGAAATTTGCAAGTTGCAGGACCGTTAAGTCAGTTTTGTCCTCGTGATTAAGTTTTCGGTTATTTCTGTCCTTTGCTCTCGTAATTTCGGCTATCATCCAGAAAGAGTGTGAGAGAATCAAATAACGGGACGATAAAAAGGATACAGGATTTATTATCCAAATACACATATTATTTATCATTTTATTATTTTTCTTAAATAAATTTATAATAAATTGATCATCGTAAACGCTAAAAGAGTTGAGTAAGAAAAAATTGCTTTAGTTTTTGTTTAATTAAGAAATTTTGTTCTTCAGACTATCCCAATATTTTAAAGTCAACTCTGATAAGTTCGTGCTCTTTCTTTTATTAGCAAAAACAAAACCGCACGAACTTTATTGGCCAACCCTATCATGCACACACACATATACACATAGAAACATGCATATATACATATATACAATTATAGACATAATAAGCACGAATGGTATGACGAAATGCGTAAAAGATTAATGTTAAAACATGACGACAAGAAGATGATTAGAAGAATTCCTTAGGACTCGAGCAAAACTCGTTATTATTCGCAATTTTTTTTTTTTACCGTCTCTCCATTTTAATTTCCATCTTTTGCTATCAATTATCATAGCGTTATTTAATTCTGCAAATTCTTTTTTTCTTTATTATCTTTGATTCTTATCTCTTTACCTATCTCTCTCCCAGTCATATATTTTTTTTTATATCATCGAGAATAATACAAAGATTGTAATAATTTCTTCTAGGATAATAAGAGTAAGTATATAGTTGTTAGTGTCCGCGTTGTTCACCTTGAAATTTACACTGCAAAGTATTTATCGTTGATTTTTCGTACTAACTCGTGTTTACCGTATATAATGCAAATGACTCATGAACAGCGGACGTAGCCGTTGCCATTCGTTCGGTCCAATGCCGGACTTTGTCGAATGCCTGCTATTTATTCATATATACATACATATATGTTTGTATTATACATATAACACTTGCGTATAAATATATATATGAAGTATTTTATAGAGTACTTTGTATGTGTTGTAAAACTGATCAGATATCTCGTATTCGTAAAAATATATATTCATATGTATATGTAGATATATATATATATATGTACAGTATATGAATTCTTATACATATATGAGGTACCTTAGAGAATTCTTTTGTGTGTATACGTGGGTGATGTAGAAATGTTAAGATAATTTATTCGTAAAGAAATATATGTGTAAATATTTTTAGATACATTTATATGTAAGTATATATAACATACGAGGATAGTACCTTAAAGTATCCTTATGCGTGTGGAGTATGATCGGATATTTATTCGTAAAGAAATATATATGTATGCATGTAATGAATGGCGTATATGTATAATATATGAATTCTTATATGTGAATTACTTTAAAGAGTTCTTACATGTGTATAAAAATGTTCCTGATATCAATTCGTAAAAAGATATATTTATACTCATATATATCTACATATACGTGTTCGTGTATACTATAGGAATTCTCGCGAATGATAGTGCGTGTAAATATATATATTAGCACACGAATTTTTATATATGAAGTACTTTAAAGAGTTCTTACGAGGTGGGATCAGAAAGTAAGGAGACTTCTTGAATTTCACGGGATACCTACAGCCGATTTTCCTTTTCTTTTTTTTCTTATGTTGGTACACTCGTCCCGAACATATGTCTACCGGAAAGTTCTATCCGATTTTGGAATAAAATAAAATACAAATTTTTCTTACCGCCAAATAAACGTGAGCTTACGTGTTGAAAATTGTTGTCAAAGAAACGGACAAAACTTTCCGGTAGACCTAATACATATATATGTCTGTATATTATATGAATTCTTGCGAATGATAGTGCGAAACAGAACGATTGTTGAAGAAAAAGGAAATATTCTTTGGTTACGTAGGAGAACCAGCGTACGTAGGAGTTTCCTTGTGAAAACTCAAAGAGAAGGATAGAACGTATAGAAGGAAAAATAGAAAGATAGATAGATGGAAAGATAGATAGATAGAGAAAGAGATGGATAGACAGACTATGGCGGCGGCTTTTTCGAAACCGAAGACAATAGAGAGAGTGCACATAATGACAGCGGATACGGGTGGTAGGCAAGAGTCTGACGAGTAAGAGAGTCCTACCCGAACGATGCTTAAAACAAAAACATACAAAAAAATATCAGAGAGAAAGGAAAAAGGATAAAGAAATAGGCAGGAGGTTTGGCCACAAAAACAGGGAAGAGAGGATAACAAAAATAAAAAAACCAACAAAAGAAAAACCCTCCAAAAAAAATAAAATATTGTAGAAAAAAGGGAAAAACTGGCATGCGCGAGCACGCATTTTGTTTGCAAACTGACAATGAGTGAAATATTCTTATGCATAACTGCATATTCTTTCTTTCAGTTAAGCGTATTTCAGATACACATATGTATACATATTCCTATTCTTTCTCTTTCTATTCCTCTCTATCACTTTCTGTCTCTCTCTCCCTCTCTCTCTCTCTCTTTCGTTATCGATTAACGGAATTCGCTTCTGCCGTTCGTCGCGACTCATCGTCGGAAAATGTTAAAAGGATCGACGTGGGCAGACGTCGATGAAATTCTCTTCTTTTCTTCTATATTTTTTATTTTCTATTCTCTCTTTTACTTCTCTTTCTCTTTCTACATATGGTCTAGGTCCAACCAAAAAATTTCTAACAACAACAAATTTGGTATCCCCCGAAAATCGATTTATGCAACTAATAAACTGCATTAAGCAAGCATCAATAATAATATGGAACAAGTATTAGCATAAAGTATACTGTTTCTTTTGGCTATACAAAAATATATATACGTGTTAAATCTTTCTCTTTCTTTCTAACATGATGATTATTCGAAAGGTGAATTTAGGTAATGGTTTTCCACGTAAAACGCAGCCGTACCTGTGCAAATCATTATGACCTGTGCCTGATTTTCATTCTTATTCAACGAGATATAGAAACATAACTGCCGAGAAATATTTGTTATACCCCTACGTTAGAGGTTACTTCCAAATTCGATAAAACCAAATATATTCACGAATAGAACGTTAAAACCATATGAAAGAGAGAGGGAGAGAGATCAGTTGAAAGATCTATGGACTCTGCGTTCTTGTTCGAATTTTTACTGGTACAGAGATCGATAGATAGATAGATAGATAGGTAGATATAAAGATAGAAAGATAAAAAGATAGAAAAAGAGGGAAAAAGAAAGACACGGGGAGTTTATTTCGCATGAACGAAAGCCTGGTATGGATAGAAAAGTGAAAAAGAGAATAATATGGTACACACATATATGAGGTATTAAAAAAAAAACAGGAAAAAAAATAGTAGAAGAGGAACTAACGGAGTGACAATGCGACATGTGTACATGTCTGTAATGAACAACGTATTATTATTATTATTATTATTATTATTATAAAATAAAATAAAAAAAGAAGAAGAAAGGGAAAACTAAAAGGTGAAAAGAAAAAGTTAAAACAGAGTGGCAGGGTAGGGTTCGGGAGGAATAATAAAAAAACACACGTGAAAATGAAAATGAAAATGAAAATGAAAATGAAAATTGCGAACCCCGACGTGTCGAAGTTCAAAGGAAGTTCAAATCGAGTCTCGCTGGGGATGCTTCCACGCAGTCTATGCATTCCTCCCTCGATGTGTTGTTCGGGACAAAAAATAAAAACAAGTAATAATAAATAAATTAATACGAGAGGTAATTAATACGGACAACCAAAAAATGAACTCGCGTATGCGTTCAGCAGAAATATTGTCGAATTGGTCGAGGTTCTTATGGTGGTTGTTTGCTAGGATCTAAGATTTTGAAGAAATGGAAAGATAGTTTGTAAAGGTCTTTTGTTTATTCAGTTTAGAAAATGAAATAATTCTACCTCAGACCATGTAAAGAGGCTTATCAATTGTCTTTACGTTAATCGAAAAATTGTCGAATTAATTGAAGATCTTACAATCATTGTTGACTAGAATCAAGCATATCAAGAATACATGGAAAGAGAAAAGTTAGGGAGTCTTCTATAAGTCTGGTTGGAAAAGAAAGAAAATAATTTTACTTCAGCCCTCTCAAATAGTCTATACATTAACCAAAAAATTGTCAAAGATATCGATTAAAAATATATTATAGTATCGTTGCTAGATAATCGAAAAAACGTGTTGCCGACACATAAAGAAACTGTATTGGTTGGTGATGGTGGTAGGAGGTAAGGGGTAGGATTATTTCTTTCATTCTTTTTCCTTCCCCGGCCAGGGAATGAAATAATCTCTCATCAGGCCGGTGTAATGGTTCGATCGATGAGAACGTCATTAATATTTTCAATCCGTTACGGAAACATGAGTTATTAGTAATATCAGCCGAAACGTGTGTGCGTATATTTTTTTTTTTTACGATTTCTTTTAGATGTAACTAGCAGGTAGGTAGGTACCATACGTACGTACGTATGTATGCATGCACCACCACCGATCGATTGGTGGAAAACGAATGCGATTTTTAGATTAACAGAGGCCGCGTAATTCCGCGTTAGCTGGAGGTAATAAAGGGTGGGGTGTGGGGTTGGATGGGGGAGCAACTAGGAGGGCAGAGAGAGAAAGAGAAAGAGAGAACGCTGGTCGGCTTGGTAGTAGCGGGGTTAAGGGGTGCTGATGAGGGATTGGTGGGTGGGGTAGGAGGAAAGGGGAGAGGCACGGGGAAGTAGATTCGAATCGAAAATTCAAAGGATATACGCGCGGCAGCACGGCGATATGCACTGCACACCGCTTTTCTCTTCTCTTCTCTTCTCTTCCAGCTTTAACACAGAAGAGAGAGAGAGAGAGAGAGAGAGAGTAAAATAAAAAAAGCGTAGGATTTTATTAAAAAGTCTTATTCCCAGTCGAAATAAGTGATCGATTTTGCATGTAATGTAACCCTATATATTATCTTCCAACGTAGTATGAGAGAGGGTGCCTTGAGATTTTCAATTGAATGCGTCACAGGACGTCCTTCTGGGCTTGGTGCACGTTCTCCCTAGCCTCTGCAGGGTCATGACTGAACATCTATTGACCTAACGTTACTGGATAGATATTTTCTATCAATTATTCGAATACTTTTATCTAACCAAACTCTTGGATCATTCTAATCGATTAATTGAATAGAATTTAATCAGAGAAAAATTTTAATTTTAATTCCATCAGATCATAGATTAATTTGATCTATTAGTATAGAACTGAAAGACAAGAATTTGTCCGATAGTTCGGACAAACATAGCCGTTCGGAAAATGTTTTGTCCATACTCTGGCTGGCGTGGTAGCCTCCTCTCTCTCTCTCTCTCTCTCTCTCTCTCTCTCTCTCTCTCGTGGTACGGGCCGCCATCTTGCGGTACTTTAGGCAAGAATCTCGATGGAGAAGAACTCGCAAACGCGTCATCGTGTCCCGATGATGATGATGATTCCAACAACTGCGATGATCCTCATCGTCCTTGTCCTCTTCGTCCAGGTCCACTTCTGGTTTAGAATCGGGAGCCTTGCGAGAAGAACATTTTTCTTTTCTATTCAACAGGGCGGGGCATCACTTTCGCCGCTTGCCATCCCTCCCTCCCTCCTACCAACCTCCCAACCTCCCTCTCCAACCCTCCTACGTATGGTATATTAGGATTAAAGTGGATCTAGCGTTGTGCCTACGTTCCCACAATAAAGGGAATGTCCCGATATTAAAGACCCCGTAGTAAAAGCTACGGGGTACCATCACCACCATCACCACTACCATGCACCACCCTTTCCTCGTATTTTTCTTTACTATTTCTAACTCTCTCTCTTTCTTTTTGGTTCTTGTCTTTTCTTCTAAAGGACTCTTCCTTGCGTTAACCTAAACCAAACTGAACCAAACACCAAAATCCTTTCGTCTTATGCCGTATTACTTGTTTTTCTTTTTTCTTTTTTCAACTATAGTCTTCTCTAACTGACCTCATCTTATTTTTCTTCTTCAAAACAAGTCCATCTGGTATCCAGCGTCAGGACTGACCCCATCAACCCCCAGAAACTTTTGTTTAGTTGTTGTCCGTAAGAATCGGACACCTTTGGAAAACTTTAGATGACGTTTCTTAAATGATCCCATTTCTCTCTCTTTCAAATAAGACATAAAGAGAAAGAGAGAGAGAGACAGGGGGGAAGAGGGAGGGAGAAAGTTGGAAATCGATCGATCCTTTCCTCCCTCTTCCTTCCTCACCCTCTCTCTCTCTCTCTCTCTCTCTCTCTCTCTTTCTTCATCGACTCCAATGGGAACGGTTCCAAACAACGAAATTCAAAAACGAAATCAAACGATTCGAAAACCCGTAGTATACCTTTTTCTAACGTTTTCCTTTCATCCAACCAAGTTCCCAATCTTTTACAAAACTACCTCGTCTTATTCCTACGAACACGGGGGAAGAAAACTGGAAACAAAAAAATTAGGTAGTCCCGTTTAGGGAACTTTGGTATTGTTTATTAACTAATAAAAGAATGCCACGACCAAGAGACTGCTGAGGAACACGGAAAAGAAGACCCCGTCAGATGAAACTTACAAGGGGAACTTACGTAATTCAGTTCTAGAAGTAGACTCCGATTAGCTGTTAAATGATAAACAAATATTAATATTCCCAGAAACGAAATTACTTTCAGGTCCACTTAATATATCAGAACATGATTGAAACATAGCGAAAGATAAAAATACTTCTGACTAATATAGTAATTCGATATAATTTTTGGTAAGAAAAATTCTTTGTACAGATATACAAAAAATATTATTTTTATATGATAATCGGAGTATGGGTAAGTGTTTTGTCAAAAATCAGGAACTCGAACGAAATCTTTAGAAAAAAAAACACACTAGCTCAGAGTTTCTACTTTTTTCGTCCGATTCAACTTTAACGACGAGTGGGACGAGGACGAGGACGAGGACGAGGAGGACCGGTGACGACAAACACGTGGACAGATTAATGGTTACCTGCTAGGTACACCCTTGCGTTATCTCTTTTTCTCTCTGTCTCTAATTTTTTGCTTCTATTCTTTTAGCATGTGTCACCATGTGTGTGTGTGTGTGTGTGTGTGTGTGTGTGTGTGTATGCGTGTTGCTGTTTTATTTTTTTTATTTTTGTTTTATGCGCCACGCGAGATCGGGTCGTACGGGCTTTGAAAACGTTTAACGAAGAGTGGCAAGTGTCAGTCAAAGGGTGAGAAGAGAAGAGAAGAGAACTGAAGTGAAGAGAAGAGAAGAGAAGAGAAGGGGGAAGGAGGAAGGGATGAAGAGAAGAGAGAGGGGGTGGAAGAGGGGGTGCGGGGGTCGGGGTGTATATACGGAATCGACGATTGGCTTACATGCCACCTGTAGCACCGCGGGAATGTGGTCGGACTCTCTCTCTGGGCCACCACCTCCACCTCTACGGTACCAGCAGTAGCACCACCACCACCACCACCACCACCACTAGTACCACCAGTACCAGTACCAGCACCAGTACCAGCACCACCAGCACCAGCACCAACAGTAGCAGTAGCAGTTCCACGCGATATCGCTTAGAGAGCCTCCGGTAGAAGGGATTCATCAATAAAGTTTACTATTTTTCCGATATCGTTTTTCCAATTCTATAAATCGTCGTAGCCGGATAGAGGAGTTCGTACATACGTGCACCACGAGGTTGGGGTAGGGAGATGGAAGGGGGGAGGACGCACACCGGCGAAAGAGCCCAGGTTATGAATGGCCCACGTCGGTTGACGTTAATCTGCCACTTCATCTCTCTCATCCAGGCTCCGCGAGTTGTATTGCGCCAATCTCCCTTCCCCTCCTCCTGCCCCTGCCCCTCAACATCCTCATCCTCTTCTTCATCCTCTTCCTCATCCTCATCCCACCTACGCGAGCAACCTAACCGTCCTACCCCACCAACCCTTAGCAAGCCCATCCTCCTCCTAACCAATTGTTTTGTCGGGAGGGTGGGATAGTGGGGTGCGCAGTAAGGGAGGATAACTGGAGGTAGGGAGGAGAAATAAAAAAGAGGAAGAGTCACGCGAGTAGATCCCCACCCTCACACTCCATACAGAAGAGACAGGGACGGAGGACAACGAAGCAGACAAAGAGAATGAGTGAGAGATGTATGTATGTGTATAAACGGAGAGAGGAAAAAATACCTTCGACAGTGGAACAGCATCCCGTAACGTGCATTTGTCTATCCGTCCGTCCGGTATGGTCCGGTCCGGTCTGTACGTACGTTGAGTTGAGTTGAGTTGAGTTGAGTTGGTTGGTTGGTTGGTTGGGTTCCCTGTACTCGCCACGCGCCCAACCACCACCGAATTAAATCGTCGTCGTGACGCTCGTTTTGCTATATCCGTTTGACCTCGAAATAAAAAAGACAAAAAAAACTATGCCTCCTCAACCTCCCCACTTTCTATCCTTCGTCCTCATACTCCATGGGCCACAAACCCCAGACCGACCTTTATGACATTCTTGATCGCATCGATCCGGATTAATCACTTCCTCTCGCGTCCCACCACCCCACACACCCTTTCCTTTTTTTTATTTATTTCTTCTTTCTCCTACAACTCCTACTCCTACTCCTCTTCCACTTCCTGTTCCTCTTCTTCCTTTTTCTCTCCTATGCTCTTTTGCATTTGTTGTTTTGTTACTTTTTTTCCGTTTTCCTGTTTTTTTTTTTCTTTTTAGTTATTTATATGTTTGCCCCCCTTTTCATTTTTTCTTTTTCGTAATTCCTTTTTCTCCCTTTTTTATTTTTTTTCCCCTTTCGTTTCTCTTCTTTCTTTTTTTGTTTTGTTCCTTTTTTTCGCCCAACCCACCCTTTACCACCTTTTCCCGCGCGCGCTCGCGAGATCGTTTAAAACGTCATTTTTATTTTCCCCCCCCTTCACTACCCCTTCCCCCCTCCTCTCTCTCTCTCTCTCTCTCTTCATCTACTTTTATTCGTTTTATTTTCTTCTTCTCATTCGTTCGTTCGTTCGTTCTTCAACACGATCCGTGATCTGATTTATTCCGCCACACTTTTTTCCCCTTTTTTCTTTTTCGGTTATTCAATCTTTATTGATAATGACGAATAAATAAATGAATGAATGAATAAATAAATAAATGAATGAATAAATGAATGAATAAATGCACTTTTCGTGGAGAAACAAATATGCGTCTTTTTAATTTTTTTGTTATTCTTATTTTTATTATTCGTTCGTCAATAAAATGGCCGCAATATAACAATTAGGTTGTCGAACAATAAGTTTTGGGAATCATTATTTATCTACATACGATTCCTAGGTGTCTAAAATTATTTACACAAGTTATCTATTTCACTCGTCCGTTAATTGGATTAAAAATAATTTTTATTACCCTTACGATTAATACGTATATTAGGCGTACAAATAAATTTCCGTCGTTCTTATTGAAAAATTATGCATTTAATGACTTTAAACGATGTAAAATTGTTTGCTGAGTTACACCTAATATGAATGCAAGTTTTGTTTTATGTTTGTTCTTATTCAGCTCAAAACATTTTCAAACGAAAACAAAAATACAAAATCACAAATATATCGAGATTATATTGTCAATAAAAATGTCCAACCCTTACGATACGACGTTTTACATTAGACAATTTTAATCAAAATTTAATCAAAAAGCCTTTTTTTTTTTGAACGACGGAAACTTATTTGTACGCCCAATATATATTCGAGTTTCTTTTTTTTTAATTATTTTTATTTCTATTTCATTTGTACCGAGGGTTTACTTTTCTTTTCAGAATAATTGACATCTTTACTATTATCACACGCGTTAGATCGTTGCAAGAACGTTAAGACACGTTTTCAATGAAGTTTATTTATTTAACAAAAAATTGACTTTGTTTATCATTTTTATTTCATTTATTTTTAAAATCAATTTTTCTACGATTTTCAGTCTAACGATTATGGAATAATTCTCTCTTCTCTCAGTTTCTTTTTATCCTATTTTAAATATATTTTTTTTAGTAATATTATTTAACTTATGTGTTTTCCTTTTTTTTTCCACCACCAATGCAAATGTCGGATTTCCCCATTGAATTGTGGCCAAAAATCCGACATTTTCTTTCCACCAACCAATATAATGGAAGCACCAATCGAACAAAATTTAATTAATTAATTTAAAATTATTAAAGGACGGCGCTGTTATTTTTATTTTATTTCATTTTTAATTACTATAAATCGTTAATTCATCGTTCTCAAATACTGTCGATTATTTTTCTATACTCTTATTGATCTTATATGTAATACTTTAGTTGTAACACAATTTAATATTTGTAATGCGAATGTTAAATAAGTGTAGAAGGTTCTACACATAATTGGAATGTTAATTTAAATGTCTTTTCTTTTTATTTTGTTACAAAACAATTTCGATCTAATTACTTTTTACTCGCCTCTTTTCTCTCTCTCTCTCTCTCTATCTCTCTCTGTCTATCTCTCATTAAATTAAATTAAATTAAGATAAATTAAATTATATATATATAAGAGTAAATATATACCCCTAACCGAGAAAAAAGGTATAAATTTATATTCCTAATAAATATTCGTTTAATATTTAATATTTAAAGGAACGCAGCCTTAAAACGTAACCCTAACTAAACCGAACAAAAAAATCATATCTCAAAGTATTTTACATCGTAAATGATTTTCTCGACAACGAGTATATCCCTTCACCCTCAACTTTCTTTCCACCCTCAATTTACCGATACCCATTAACTCTTTCGAAAATTAATTTTCGATTATTAAGCGTCTATGAATATTTGTTTACTTCTGCTACAATATTAACAAACTCACAAATTCAGTTACCCGATAACCCTATACAGGGACGTAGTTGCACTTTGAAAAGCCCTAATCCTCTGTACCAATGTGTAAATAAGTTTCTTCCTTTTTCTTAACTCCTTGACATACAATGACGAGTCTGACTCGTCAAGCGCTTTTATTCGGCGGACGCCGAAGTATACAATTATTATTTTTTAATGTTATTTAAATATTCTTTAATAACATCTGATATATTCGTATGACGAGGCACTGTATTATTTTTTTTCTTTCTAAATGTATTTTCTATTTATACAATCTACCATTGAATTATAAAATGGAACAAACAAAAAAATTGATCATTTTTACACGTAGAATAGCACACGAGAGATTAGTTATTTCTAAATGGACCAGAAAAAAACACACACGTATTCATTTACACACAGGTACGCCCAACATGCATACATCTCTCTCGTGAACATCATTTTAATGTTTCCATTTATACAAAAAAAAAACAAATAAAAAATGTGTCCATCACAGTACGATGTATTCTTGTTATACTATCTAATTGTATGGTTTATAAATGGTAATTAATTCGTCCTATTATTTGTTTGTAGGTACTTTTGTAAGATTAAATGATTATTCTAGAAAATGTTTATTACTATATTCCTAAAATCAAATTATACGTCTTATAATTTGCTAAATTATTTTTGTGAAAATAAAATGATTTCATTCGGAATATTGATGCTAAACTATACGTTTTGTAATTTACGAAAATGTATGATGAGTTAACTGAAAAGTTATGTGACTATTTTGAAAAAATATAAAAAAATAAATTTCATCGACAAACAAAGTGGTTTCTACGTTAAACTAAAAATTATTATTAATACCATCCAAGAAAATAACGCGACGATAATAAAATCTAATATAGGGTTGTTTAATAACGCATGATCAAATCCCTTCCTTATTAAATAATAATTAAAACTCTGTATTAAAAACTCAGATCAAATTTTCGAAAAATAAATGAACAAAAAAGTGAACAAAAAATCCCAACGTTTTTACGTCTTCATCTATTTTGTATACTTGTTCTTACGTTTCTCAAGTACGATAAATGAAAACGTACTTAGGATTGTATAAATATTATTTTTTTTCATAGTAATCATTCTTTCCAAGATACAGTAATATCGCGCAATTCCCTACCCTCGGGAATATCGACGTTATTGGTATTACTATCAACTAATTTTTTCTTACTATGATAATTTTTATCATCGAAACATACTACTTGATCGTTACCAATGAAATCATTTCTAATTTGTTTCCCTGACAAATGATTTCTTTTCAAACAAAATACACGACATAAAAATATTACGATTAAGATTGATATGATCGATCCAATAACCAAACCAGCTAATACGTCCCACCAATGGTGCCTATTGTCAGCAATTCTACTCAATGAACATAAAACTGCCCACATTGATACCAAAAACTGCAACCATGGTTTCATCAGCAACGTCCTATCCACCATACGTTGTTGCAAATAACACTGAAACAATAATAATAATAATAATAATAATATTATTATTCGTTTTATTATTTTATGTTTAAACAGACATATTAATTTCTTTTAAATTTATTTCTAATTTCATTATATGGATAGTTTACTTACTATGAGAAAAATAGATGTGAACACGGATAGGGCTGCATGAGATGATGGAAATGATTTGCTCGAATCTGATATGAACCAATCGGAATAGTCCAAATTTGTGCAAGTATACTTCTCGATGTACCTAAAAATTGTTCATTTATTATTTAAAGATAATATATTTTTTATTAATATTTTTTTCCGTTTTTATTTTTGTAATAATAAATAAATAATCGATCAATAGAAGTGGACAACTACGGTCGATTATAAAGGGCGTTAAAAATGTCTGTACTGTCGGTAAATATATAGTTATATCAAATTTACTATATTTTCATGAATTACATTTAAGAATGGATTACGTTAAAATGTATAATATCAAATTTTAACTGGAAATTAAAACGAAATGTTAACATATTACAACAATCTAATAACAGGTTTCTACGTTATCGACCATAATTGCATATATTTAAATAATAATTTAATTATATTTTATTAAAATTCATATTTAAGAATATACCTAATGCGAATTAAGTTTAATTAAAAATCTATAAAAAAAAAATACTTTTCGAAATTTCATTAAGAAGTGTGAATTTTTCTTCTAATTTATTTTATTCCTTCTATATTTAATTATATTCGAAATAAAATGAGAAAATAAATAGAATTAATAATAATTAAAATTAGTCAAACGAAATTAACAATTCAACTAGAAATTATTGAAGGTTGATAGGTTTCCTGCATAACTTTGATAATATAATTTCATACGTACTCGTTCGTACAATTTCGAGCTTCCAGTGGTTGACACGTATGAAAAAAATGTGGCCTCGGTTCTCCAATAACTATTTTCATAACGTTACATCCAACAGCCAAAGAGGTAATACCTATCAAGTAATGGCTATACCAAAACCAAACTTGTTTTAATCTCGAGTTATTAGTAACTGTTTCTGTTTCGTAACTATCACTTGCGTGACTGGCACATTCGATGACCCACATCTAAAAACATAAACAAATATATATAATAAATAATTAATAGATAATGTATATTACAAAAATTTATATTAAATAAGAAAATAATGTTAGGTGTTGGAATTCATTTGTAGAGTTTTTTGAAAGACAAATAACGATTTATTTTTAATGGAAATAAGAAAAATATATTAATGAAACTTCTTTAGAAGTAGTTTCATATAAATAAAAGTTATTTATATACAGTAATATGATTCTCAATATTCAAATGAGTATGGATTACTTTAATATATAATAACACGCAACAAAATAATACTTGATACACATAATTACATACTGTACATACATGAAATATACATCGTTAAAGAAGTTTCATTTAAAAATAAAATATACAAAGATTTTGGTATTAAAAATTATAATTTTTCCTATGACTAATCATTGAAATCCCAAATAAAAAAACTTACCACAATAATTGGCATAACAGCAGTGACCGATAATAAAACTGCCACAGACACGGTATCCCCGGTAAACTCAAAGGAAAGTTTTGGATCATTGCAAAAGAAGCCGATTTGATTTCGTGGAATATTTCCAAATTCCAATAATCCCATAAGCGCGAACACTGTTAAAAAAAAAAAGATACAAAATCAAAATCGATTCATATGAAAAGAAAATAATATCCGTAAAACGTAATTGTTTTGGCCTTCGAATTTAATTAATACTAATTATTACGCAAATATTATTTGATTTTTTTTACAATTTGTAATGTTGCACAATTCATTAGAAATATTGTTTAAAAAGTAATATCTAAAAATAGGAGTTGACAAATCAACTGCAATGTTTGAAGAAAATGTGCATCAGGAAGATAAATGCAATTTGCTACTACTCATCTAGGAAATGTTAATATTTCGAAATGAAAAAGTCCAACGTAAAGACCAAATTTATCTTTTCGATAATATCGATAGTTCGTAATATTTTTATCTATACGCATGCATAGATAGAAGGTATTTACGATAAAATAAGATAATTTATATTTAATTTAAAACAGTTTTATGAATAACGTATTAGATTTTCTGAAAAATAAAATAATTTATGTTTGATTTAAAACAGTTTTATGAATGACGTATTAGATTTTTTGAAAAATAAAAAATATTTTTATGCAATATGAGTACAATACTCCTCTTTCGAGAGCGACATCTGAATTTTTTTCCGGAAAATCTTGGTGATTTCAATGAAGAACAAGGCGAACGATTCCACCAAAAAAATCAAAACTATTGAAACGAGATACGAAGATCGATGGAATGTAAATATGATGGCTGATTACTGCTGGACAATAAAAAATTAGGTGTGGTGGTGAAAAAAAATGAGGATAATTATGAATTCAAGACATTAAAAATGAACAATAATTACCATAAAAATAAAAACAACCTTCGAAAGTTTTTAATCTGTCGACCTGTGTAATTAAAAAGTGTAATGTAAAATGACATAACAAAGAAACTAATAAACAGGTGTAAAATGTTGCAAACGCTTTTGCGCAATGTAATAAAAAAAATAGAAAAAAAAGACAGGTAAAGTAAAGAAGATAAAAATCATACTCTTTTTCTTTCTGTCAACTAATGTAAGTGAAATCGTATTGAAGATATATTAGAATAAATGTATACGCAGTTGCATAAAAAAGACTAGAAATGCAATAAAAAAAACAAGAACACTTGCTCGAAGTAAAAAAGAAATAATTAAAAACAATAAATGACGAGGGTAATAAATCGTACTTAATTAAATGCAACATAGTTAGAAAGAATATTGAAAAGATTTAACAAAAAAACACAATAAGATAAAACAAGAAGAAGAAGAAATATAATTTTTCTTATTGAATGATAGTAATAATAGTAACTTACGAAAGCTGTATTGATTACGTCGTTGTGATGATAGCGCAATTATCTTCCTCCAATTCTCTATGATACTTTTATTCGTTCGTTTTATCTCATACGAACCTAACTTATTTTTCGTAGACATACTTTTATTTAAAATAAAAGGAACCTAATCGTTTGACGATATACCTAAGACTAATGAATTTTGTAAAAGTCCCGTTTGACGTAGAAAAATAAAAAGATAAAACAAAAATACGAGGAAAGATAATATATATAATTATATATATAATAAAAAATAAAAAAATAAATAATAAAAAAAAATAAAAAGTAGGATAGAAAGTTTAAGAAATGAAGGGAGATATAAAACTCATCGCTATTAGGCTCATTATCATTCCTACCAGTGAGGAGAGACTTTAAAAATACCTAACCTTAATGTAATGAATCTTCTCGCTTGCGCATTATTAACTGAACGGTCAGCTGTTATCAATCGGAGAGATGGTAATAAGGAAGAGTGAGGGTAATGTGGAAGAGTGGGAGTAATAAGCAAGAATGGGAGATAAGAAAGAGTGGGGATAAGAAGTAAGAATGAGAGAAATAAAGAAGAGTGGGAGAAGCTTGAACGAGAACCACGTGACACTTATGAATTAGAATTAAATAGTAAAATTAGCTGACAGGCGCCTATAACCGGTGGAGGGTACAATTTTCTTTTTAATTCTTTTTTTTTCCAATACTACAAAATTGTAATTGTCATAAGTAATTTACATTCCAAAAGAAAGGAAGAAGAAACTATAAAAGCGCGATTAAATTGTATCAATTGTCTATGAATTATTGTTTTTTTTTTTAATTTTAATAATTACTCCTTCCTTTTCTTTTTTCATCTTTCTCAATCTTTATCTAATATTTCTAATTAAAAATTTAAATATTTATATTAAACATACGAGGTCAAAATGTGGTAAGAGTTTTTACATTATTTGTATATCCCTTTTCATCATTGATAGACTCGATTGTGACATAGTTTGATAAGATAAAAAAAAAGGAATAAAAATATTATGCTAATTTAAAAGTTACGTTATTATTTGACAAAAAAAGAAAAAAGTCTTGATTACGTTAAATATACACAAATGTATTTATTCGTCGAATAAATGAACAATTTAATATTTGTTTCTTTTTTAATTTTTATTATAACTGCACCTGGGTATAGTATTTAAGAGCTTATAATCTTACCACCAACAACGACAAAGTAAACACCTTAAAAGGATTTATTCATAGATAATAAACTATGTCTCGATTCTATTCCTAATGTGAATCACCCTACCGGTAAAAGCTTACGATGACTCACAATGAATGAGTGTATACAATAGGCATGATTTTCTCCTGTGTGGAAGCATGATTTTATCTATGCAATAGATAGATGGATCAATCGTATTAACAATAAATATATTTGATTTATTGGTATGTGTGCACGAGTAATAATAATAATAATTAATATTGACATAAATGATTTCGATTGATCAATAGTTTTATGAACATAAATAATGTAGACACTGCTGGGATTAAAATGAAAAATAAATTTTCGGTTCATTAATTTTGTCAATCTAATGAGGAAAATACGTTTAATTAGATATAAAAATAAAAATAAAAATAAAAATACCAAAAGAACACACGTGGATGTATAATTTTCATTTCGCGTACGGTTCGTTGATTCAATGATATATTATACGCGTGTGTATATGTGTGTGTATGTGTGTTATCTCTATATGCACACATATGTTTTATATATATATGATGTATAATGAGAGAAGGAAAGATGAGAGTAAATTTAATAGTCCTAGAGCCTTATTGCCTGGAAAAATTCTAGACGAATAACCATCTGTTCAGTATTGTATTACAGAGTTCGTAGTCCTCTCTCTTTCTCTTTCTATCTTTTTCTGTCAATTTTTTGTTGTTGTTATTATTGTCAGTTTACTGTCCTTATAAGCGCGAGAAAGTCTAACTACTAAAATATTCATCCAATTCTTGTCCATAATTATGGTCTATTATAATTTAGTGCATATGATTTAGAACGAATTTGACTCGTTGCATTGAGTGCAATTTGTAATTGAAAAAATTTCCTATTAGAATTAATATTTATTTTTTTTTTATATAAAAATAAATATATTATTTTTTAAATATATATTGAATAAACGCGAGTGTAGGAAATGTGAGGTAAATATATATTAATCTTGATGTTGCAATTAATAGATAGAAAATAAATCTATTTATAAATGAAAAAAAAATGTATGCTAACCTATTAATGCTATCAGCACATCGATCAGGATTACCCAGCGTATCGTGTTCTTACAAACGCTCATGATCTTGGGTATCGTTTGGTTTTCCACCACGTTACCCTGCTTATCAATTGTTGTTCCTTCTTCCAACGAGATCGAACTGCACCAGGTCAGCTGTTCAGTTGATCTCTGTTTAAACAAACAAAATAATATTTTTACATGAATTTTAATTATTATATTATTATTGTAATATTTTTCATAAATATAATAATATTTATAAAGTATTCTTGTAGTTCTCAATACTTCGAAGCTCATCAACACATTGCATGCAGGTATATTTTACAACTTACGTGTTTATCTTACAATATGCATTATACAATTATACGTACGTATTTGTATTTTAAATACGACTAAAGAACATTGACACGGGAGAAAAATATATTCTTTTTTTTTTTCTTCTCCTTATGCGCAACTGGAAACTGCATTAAGGTTAGATCAACTTTCTACCGCAAACCGCGAAAAGTAATGCGATCGGTCAATTTGTCCGAAGAATTGCACATTTTTCTCTTTTTCTTTTTTTACCTCTTTTTACTTCGTGCAAGCTATCTAATCTAAAGTGATAGTGTATAGATAAATGTATCTTTTTAATTAACGAGAATTACACTGACCTTTAAAAAATTATTTAAGTGTTAATAGAATTAACGTTTGTAACGAAGACCAAAAATTATTTGTATATTTAAATAAATGCATTAAAATAAAACAAGAGAAGATCTTTAAAACATAACTTCTACATAACTCGAAATATTTAAAAATGCAATCTAATAATAATAATAATAAGTTTAAAATGTAACTGGAAACAAATTGCAATGAGAATGCATAACTTAAAAAAAAAGAAATTCTCAACCCCAGAATTTGATCTTGAGAAACGTGCTTGCTGATTCAGTAAGACAATAATAATAAAAATAACAATAATAATAATAATAATAAGATAATGGTGTCTGCTTACGGGTGAAAGAGCAAGCCCTAATTATGAGTGAAACGTTCGCCGAGCTCGAGATTGTACTGAATGAATCGTACGTTGAAGTATGGTGTCTTAGCAGTGTGGCTAATACGATCTCGTAGGTTCATTGAAGAAGTTAGGAGAAAATTCAGAATGAGAGACAGACAACAACACATTGAAAGAGAGAGAGAGAGAGAAAGACTGATCCTTCATAGACATGCTCGTAAATACGATCTTCACGCGTTAACAACCACCATTATAGTTAGCACCATCAGCACCATCGTAACCATCACCATAACCATCATCATCATCATTCATCATAGTGACGATCATCGTTATCATGACGTGAATAAATAAAAAGACTCCTTTTAATAGTATTAGTTTCTAGTAAATGTGAGTATTCTTGAACTTTGATTAGAATTTTTCTTGGTAATATTGTGGAAAACCTTTTAAGGGTTTGTTGATTACCTTTTAAGGGTTTTTGTAAGTGGTCATACGTGGAATTATTGTAAAATGACTCCACTTAATTATGGAATTTCTGTATTCGGAGTTTGTTCTTTTATTTTCTATTCCTTTTTTGATCTACGCTTTTTATCGATTTGTAATAGGAATAATGTTTTAATATTTAATTACATTTATTTTTTTTGTATATTAATTATAAAGTATTGATAAGAAATGTAACTATTAATCTGTTTTATGAACTATAATAATAATTATTATTATTGATTTATTAATCTTTATTACCGGTTATAATAATAATAATATCTTAACTCATTTAAAATATACAAAATATACTGTAATTATTACTAACAGAAGAATACTAACAGTGTGTGTATGTAAAAAAAAAAAAGTAATACTCGAGTACTTAAAAAGGTGCATGGTCTTAAAAAATTGGAATACGTCGGTGCTCCCCCGTAAGATCGGAACCAACGAAGCGTGAATAATCCAAGGGGAAGTTGACGCATCCTCGAAAAACAAAATGAAACGGATGGACTTGTAGCATAAGTGCCTTCAAGAGAGAGAGAAAGAGAGAGAGAGAGAGAAAGAGTAATTATTCGCAGTTCCTCAAAGGCGCCGACATAAAGGGCTATACTTTTCTCACCATTCTCCTACACCCTTGACAAACCTTTTCAACAATTTTCTTCTATTTGATATTTTTTTTATTTTTTATATCTTCCTCTAATCCAACACTATGCAAAACTCACCCACCCCCCCTGTTTAACACACTTCGGAGTATGATGAAATAAAAAGGTGTCCCATCTGTTCAGTGTTTTGTAGTATGGTGTACGTAGTCATATACACCATAGGGGTATGTTTTTAATTATACTTTGACAAAATTTAAATTCTAAAAAAAAATATATATATATAAAATAAAATAATAAACGTCACACCCGAACATCGTTAATACTTCAATGAAGAATTAAAAAGAGATGGATTTATTCGTTTTTATTTTATTTATATTTTGTTTATTTAATTTTATTATTATTATTATTATTATTATTATTATACCGTATCTTTGTTTTTTGGGTATATTTAAAAGGACGTGTCGTTAATTAAAATTTAATTTCGATCCTTAAAAAAAGGAAAAAGGAACGAAATATATAAAAAGATTGCTTCAACCTTTTTTGTTTTTGGAAAAGGGTGGATAATTACTTTCGTTGTCGCGTCACATTCGAAAACTCAACCCCAACCCTTTGACCCCTTTCTCCTGTTTTTTTTATTTTGTTTTGTTTTGTTCGTAGTCACGAAATTTCTCTCGATATTATTTTTCTGACGGGTTCAGAGAGAAGCAACGAGCAAACACTTTGCTAACGTCGACGAATGTGTCCTCC
This sequence comes from Mischocyttarus mexicanus, assembly GCA_023678845.1. Classification (NCBI taxonomy): domain Eukaryota; kingdom Metazoa; phylum Arthropoda; class Insecta; order Hymenoptera; family Vespidae; genus Mischocyttarus; species Mischocyttarus mexicanus. The sequence continues at coordinate 2,170,050 of JACGTP010000016.1, read as the reverse complement.
TCCTCATCCTCCTTCTTTCTCCACTTCATACTCAACCCTTTACAATCGTTTCAGTGTAATCGTGATATAAAAAAAAAAAAGAAAGAAAGAAAGAAAGATAGAGGGAGAGAGAGAAACAAAAGACAACAGGCGGATGCTGTCGTTTCACGTGTCTCTGAGTTAGCAATGACAGGCTAAAAGCCTTACGCTTGCTTTATTATAATTTGTCATAGTTGACAGAAATCTTAGAACGATTGTTAACTATTTGAACTTTTATATATCAGTCTGGAAAATGTTCATATTGATTTGTTATCAAACCAAAAAAAAATATTACAATAGTAATTAAAATATTATAATAGAATTTTAATAAATCAAACTCCTTCTAAATAAATTAATTAATAAATAATTATAAAATTATATGTATTTAATGCACTCCCTTTTTACGAATTCGAGGACAAAATTATATAAAATATAATAGAAAACATAAAATAAAATAAAATAAAATAATTGTAAAATAAATCAAACTTATTTTCTATCTCTAAATAAATAAATAAATAAATGATAGTAAAATTAAAATAATACGGCAAACTAATAATGTGTTTAATGTGTGTTATAATTTGTGTAAAAATCACTCACCCTAAAATTTTCTTCGATATCAATCTTCCGTACAAAATAAAATAGAAAAAACAACAGCAACAATAATTTTATAACATAAAAATAATATAACAAATAATTAAATAATAAAGATATTTACTGATATTATTCTATTTTAATATGAGAAAAATATATCTTTTAATAATAATAATAAGATTGGATTGTATAGCACTGTGATGTTTCCGCGTTGACGTTCGAGAAGCAACTGTAACTTTTAAATAGTGGTTTTCCAACCACCAACTAAGCAAGCTGTGCAAATCGAAGCCGAATAAAGCCGAGATGAAGAGAAAGATGAAATAGTCGGTTATGTACGTTCCTGTGATAATTATTCTTTATTTGCATCGTATAAATTAATTTAAGAAATTAATTTTTTTTTTAATTTTTTCATTCAGTTTAAAAAACGTTAGAAAAACATATCCAATCGATACGATTGATTCTTATTATTATTATTATGGTTATTATTATTTATTTGCATAGTTATAAATTAATTTTTTTTTTATTTCTGTTGTAGGAAAAATTTAAATGTTACTTATCGCGTACCTTTTATTATTTTTTCATTGTCAATAGTAATTGAATTTGATATTGTAAGAATTAAAATTTGATATAATACGCACAGTTCATTTTTCTTTCTTTAGTTTAATTTAATTATAGAAATACAGAAATAGGGTAAATTGGAATGCAAGAACCTATCATGGCACGAACGAGATGCGTGTTAGGAACGTATGACAGTAGTTAAGGGTTAATAACGTTTGTCTATGAAACGCGATAACATCCGCATTTTCAGAGGGGGACATCTCTCTCTCTTTCTCTTTCACTTGAAAAAAGAAAGAAAGAGTGAATGAGAGAATGAGAGAGAGAGAGAGAGAGTGCGCTTGCGCGCACGCGATCAACCAACCATGCACTTTTAGCTTAACTCGGCTGTCATTATGAAATAATTAAAAGGGAAAAGCTTATAATCTAACCTATGCTTAAAAAAGAGGGTTCGTACGGCAATGAGGAACTTCGTTCCACTGCTCTCATTTGTAACTCTCGTCTTGTTTCGATCATGTTAACGATTACTACCTTGACTATAATCGGGAGGGAAAAGAGGGAGAACAGATTATAATCATAGACGATAGAAATCAAGTTTTCTTTTCTTTTCCTTTTTTTTCCTATCAATTAAACAATAATTAATACGAAAGGATATTACTCGATTATTTCTTTACACGACAAAATTAATTTTATTAGATAATAATTATCAATTGTTTTAATTTTTTTTTATCCGACAAATACTCGAAGTAATCTGTAGACAATGAATAATTTATTTATTAATTTTTATTTTATTATATTAAATATTTAGATAACGAGATACTTTTGTGTATAACATTTATCTTCTCTATTTATTATAAAATACAAATAATAAAAACAATACGCGAATATTTCTTGTTAGACTCGTCAAATTTTTGCTACGAATAAATCTGTACGATATTTTTAATTATTATTTTATTGTAAAGAAAAATATACGCATTCTTGAAATTAAATTTTTGTTTTGGCTTAATATATATATATGTGGGTGTATTTTTGAGATAAAAGAAAGAAATAAATAATAATAATATACGTTTGTATAAAGTCCGTAGAATAATTTTGAACGGATTAAATGAAATATTGAAGGAGCAACTCTCCCCTATACCTTAATGTGTGGGTGTGTCTATGTCTGGGTGTGTATGGATATATAAAAAAAAAAAAATGAGTAGGTATACTCTGGGCCTGATACTTGGTTACATGGGGGTTCTCGAAACATGCTCAAAAGATCCAGGAATAGCTAGCAAGCTAACTGGCTGGCCCCTGCATCGAGGACATCTTGCTTTTTATTTGATAAATCTCCAAGACTGCTTTTCAGCAGAGACACGTACAAGATTTAATAAACAAATAAGGAAATTAAGAAATACTAATTAATTAAATTCAAATGTATGTAAAATATTTTTTAGATTGAATTATTTTTGCGTAGTTTCTTTTTTTAAATACCAAATAATTTTTACCCAAATTCGTAAACAAAATTTAAAAAGCAAATAAGGGTATCAAAAAATACTATTTAATTAAATTGAAATATACGTAAATTATTTTTTATATAGAATTGTATTTGTATAATTTTTCTTTATAAATACTAAACAGTTTCTTATTTTTCAACAGACACTGTCAGACTGTCACAGACAACGTATTGGAGTGTGTGTGTGTGTGTGTGTGTTTGAAGACTGCTTTTCAATAGAAACACGTACAAAATGTACATAATCAAATAATGAAAAAGTGAAAAAAACGTAAAAAAAGAAAAAAGAAAATAAAGATATTTGGCAATGTGTTGGCATATGTATGCGTGTATGTGTTTGTGATATTATTTGAAAAGATAAAATATATATCATATCTAAGATAACGTGTTTATCAAAAATACTATTTAAAGTTAGTATATGAAATACCGATAAGAAGAAGAAGGTTTAAAAATAAAGCAAATTCGTATCTAAACAAATTCTTAGCAACTTAATTTAGATTTGCTTTATCTCTTGACATTAAGAATTCATACTCGTAAAAAAAGAAAAACTGCATATATATATATATTAAATATTTATCTAACAAATGAATCAGAAAATTGATCCTATTCACAAGAACATACTTATGATAATTCTTACTTTGAAATAATCTAACTCGTTAAATCTAAATCATTTTACGGTTAGATACATCCTACCTACAAACAAATAAATTAGTCACGAATAAATGATCGATGTTATAAACATTTCAGTTAATTTTATTAATTCTTCAATTAAGTTATCCCCCACTACCACACACCACACACTAAAATAATGTTTTTTTTTTAAATACTACAAATATTGATCTAATAAATATATAAATAAATAAAATAAAAGATATATTAGATTGGTGAAAGAAAAATGTCAGATTTTTCCATTGAATTGTGATCAAAAATTCGCAATATCTTTAAAGAATATATTATAAAATATAAATAAATATTATATTTCTCTCTAATATATTATTAATTATAAATAAATAAAAATACCTTAATAAAAGAAGATTTGCATGTACGTGGGAGGTTTCGATTAGAAGAAAGAAAAAAAACAATAGTTATCCATCAAAGTCTTTATGGGGTAGAATTCACATGGATATACGGTAAATCCATTAACGATCATGGAACACCCTGTGCGAACTTTAACGATAATTCGAGAAGACATAGATATCGTCCTGGTGCGATAAGCAGGGATCCTTTTTCTTTTAACACTTCTTTGCCCTACGTCCTCGTTATCTTTTTCACGAAATACAAATGATAACAAAAAATTTAAAAAAAATAATACTCAAACCGAACACACTTATTAAATAGAATCCAAATTTATATTAATTGTTTTAATTGAAAGAATTAACAATAAGATTGGATTTAAAATGAAAGATTCAAAGAAGAGACGGAGATGTTTTAAGTGAACAGATAAATAAGTATATAAATAAACAAGCCGATAAAAAAGAATCTTTTCACGAAACACATATGATAATACAAAAAAATAATACTCAATCGCGAACACACTTATTAAGCAGAATCCATAATTAATTAAATCAAAATTAATATACAAAAAAAAATATACAAAAATTAAATTTAAAATGTGAGATAAAAGACGAAGATATTTTAAGTGAAGAAAATATATAAAATAAACAAATATATATAAAATAATAGGGGATTTAAATGTCGTTATAGTTGTTCAGTGTAACGAAATCGAGCGCTGAACTTCAACTAGCGTATCTCTCATCTTGAATCAACGACTTCCTCGCAAGCTCAAATTAAATGCTCCTACCCACCCTCACCGTCTTCCTACTCTTACAACGAGGAAGGGGAGGGATTCCACACGGTGGCACAACTCCTGACTGATATTTGAGTGAGTGAGTGAGTGAATGAGTGAGTGAGTGAATGAGTAACTGACTGATATGTGTTAGAATGAGTTAGCAAGCAAGCATGCTGCTAGTGCGCGTGTTCCAACTAAACCTACTGGGGTAAACGAAACCTTCACGTTGCAGCTGGTTAATCCTACGCAAACTACTACTCCTTTCGTCCTTTTCTCCTTTTCTCTCTCTCTCTCTCTCTCTCTCTTTCTTCCATTCTTTCTTTCTTTATTTCTTTATCCTTTAAAGGAAAGTACGGTGTAAAGGGAAACGTATACACTGAACCGAACAAAAGTAATAGATGGTGCTAGGTTTTTATTTTATTATTTTGATATTGTGAATTTGAAGAAAGAATTTTTATAGTGTTTTTATTATATTTTTTTTTTCGAGGTGGTTGAATAAATATTTATCTGTAGTTTAATATTTATAACACGTAACTGTTTTATTTTGAAAAATGTTTATATTGCAAAAAGTATTGTCTAGGATTATATTCTTTTGCAAGGTAAAGATGAAATATCTATCAATTTAGTATAATATTTATAATGTAGCTATAATTTTGTAAAATGTATATTTTCTTCTAAAATAAATATCTGTAACTAGCATAATATCTATAATACACTTATATAATTGTATTAAATATAATTATCGTAAAAGGTATTTCCGATTGTTTATTATTGTTTTTATTACTCAACCCTTTTTTCACGGGTCTTTCAGGATGATAGTTTATAAAATTATTTTCGTTCTTATACAATTTGAATCATTGTCCTTTTTCCTGATTCACAAAGAATATTATAAAGACAAAATTAATTTAGTTCCATATACTTTTTAATTAAATAAAATATATAAATTAAAACTTTTTTTTACTTTGTTATCCAATATTACGTCGAAAATAAAATAAAACAAACAAAAAAAAGACACATCTCCTTTAGTATTCGAATCCTAATTAAAAAGATTAATCGAAATTTTGAATAAATCATTCTTAATCTTTGCACCTTTCCTTCCACCCATTGGTCAATAATAATTCAACCGAAAACCGGTAAAGTCAGGTGAAAAGAGAATTAATAAAAATAGAAATAAAGACGAAAACTCGATGACCTTGGCAGAAATCATGTTTCCCTTTCTCTCTCTTTTTTTCTACGTTCGAATAAAATTCTTATACGATCTCATAATGTATCTAACGTTACTAATTTTCTTTCGAAAATCGATATATATCGTTAGGACTTCTATTATTATATATTAGGTTGTCAAGTATGAAATAGAGCAAATTTCAATTCAATTGTGTCCATTTTTTACTCCATTTCAAACTTAACAACCTAATGGTTAATATTTCATTCCAAAACGTAATACGTTATTCTGATAAAAGTTACGCCTAACGTATTACTCATTCCTTTAATTATTATCGTGACAGAAAACGATCGCATCCCATATTTTTCTTTTTCAAGTTATTTTCTTCAATTTACTTTATCGATACACATTTTTATTTTATCATATAATAACATATGTATATATATAACATTACTCGTTACGAAATAATTACCTTACATTTTGTTACAGTATTTCAAAAAAATTTTGTTCTAATAAAACGATCGTTTCCCATTTATTATTTTGTAAAAATAATAAAATAAATAAAAGAATATTTATTTATCTGTTATCTTATCGCGAACTATCGTTAATCTATCTTAACACTGATTGTTGTTTCATAAGGAAAATTAAAAATTTATAAAAAGATTTTTATACGTGTTTATTTTATATAGATATGTACGTTATATTATTTTCTAAGCAGTAAATTCTTTTCAAAACGTCGCCATTTTCTTTTACGCATAACTCGACGATTGATTTAACGAAAAAAAAACTCAAAAAAATATATATGTAATGGGTATTGATAATAAGCATATATAAAATGAATAAATAATAAATGAGAATAATTTTTGGAACAAATTGGCGTGTGGTACCGTTTACAAAATGGCGTCCCAATGACTGATCGAAATTAAAATTAAAAAAATACAACGAAGAAAAATTTATCCTCGAAGGATAAATAAAATTCCTTCCAATAGGAATACAAATTAAAAATTATTTATCCTAATAATACCATTTATATACTTAAGAAAATACATAATAAATTAAAAGAAAATGACGATCGTTTAAATGGTGGGTATGTTACGCGCGAAAAAAATAGAATCTTGCGTTAAACGATTTGAAATATTCATTAGGGTGTTTCACTCAACAAACAAGAATGTAATTCGAAACGAGTATTTGTTTCACCTAGCTTTCCCAGAAGAAAATTATACGATAAGAAAGGAAAACGTGAAATTGCAATTTAATGTCGTTATTTCCATTCGATGTGATTTTTTCTATAAAATTAATTTATTTACAAGTTTTTTCTTTCCTTATTTATTATTATTATTATTTAGCAAGCAAAGCTTCTTAACTGATAATAAAATAATTAATAAATAAAATCATCAAAATATTATTGTGAAAATAAAATTCGGATAATTTAACAATTAATATGAATTAAAAAAATAATAATAATTGAAATATATAATTTATTTATAATATTTTAATTTAAACGAATTTATATAAATTATTAATAAAAACAAAAAAGAATAGAAATTATAATTATGATTAAATTAATATTAAATCTTCTATCTCATTTTCCTCTTTCTGTCTCTCTTTTTTCCGTTGTATACAGCAAATACGTAAAGGAAAAAAAAATAAAACATAAAAACATGTACACATCTCGTCAGAGGGAAAAAACCATTGGTATTTTACCTAAACTTATACGTCAAAGAAAATGCAAAAAAAAATAACGGTGAGTTTTGAGGTGATTAATCCACGATTATCGAACGCGTGATTCATGATCAAATAATGTCTACTTACAATTAGTAATATCTTTTTCCAAATATTTCTAGTGAAAGTTAAAACGAATAAAATATGAAAGTAATAAAATGTACACTTACATATATATATACATAGAAAATATTAAATAAATATAAATAAATCTAAAAATCTTAAAAGTTAACTTACATTTTGTTAAATAAAAAAACAACATTAACATTTCTCATTTTTAAAATAAAATATTAAAATAAATAAGTATATATAAATACTTTTAGTAAATCCATCATTTTTGGCTTGAAATAAACGTAAAAATAATAGATTTCATTTTACTACAAGTAATATAAATAAATAAATAAATAAATAAATTTGTTCTGACCTGCATTTTGTTGTGTAGGTGATCAATGTTTCTGATTTCCAACACTCACTATATTTCTTCATATAAACATATGTGTGTATATATATATATATATACATAAACATAAATATATATATAGATATACAGATAAATGTTTTATTTCTTATTATCTTTTTATCTTTTTATCTTTTTTTTTAATCAAAATAACACAATGCTAAATCAGTTCAAGACTTCTCATAGCGGTGACATGATTGAAATTAATAATAAAATGTATTAGATTAAAGAGTCACTGACACACCATCTCCATAACACACACTACGAACACGAATACGCACGATTCACTTCTGAAGCTTTTAAGAAACGTCAGTATTCTTTTCACCTATCTCTCTTTCCCTTTCTTTTTCTTTCTTGTTGTTTCTCCCTCTCACTCGTGTACGCTGTGATTTTCTCCTCTGAATGTGCGATTACCAAGAGTGGAATGCAAAACTCAATTCCGCCATTTTCTTTTTTTTTTTTTCTTCTTTTTCTTTTCTCGAATTTCCCGCCCTTTACGTCGCGGTGAATTTAAATAAATTTTGTTTAATAAATATATTACTAATCAATTTTTTACATATATTCATTACGATTAGTATTTTTTAATCTTTTTCTTTTTTAATTGAAATAATTTCTTTGATAAAATAAATGGTCAATTTAGAATATATAAATATATTAGTTGTAATAAAAGGAGATCCATTATTTTTACGTTTATTTCAAGCTAAAAATGAAGGATTACTTTTTAATAATTCTAATATTTAGTTGCTTATTCTTAATATTTATTTCTAATATTTATTTGTTTTTGTCTAATGTTTATTCAAGTAGTCAAATATAGAACGATACGAAATAAAATTGCACGTTTAAATATTTATACACTACATATACGTATATATATTAGATATATGTAAAAAATGTAATGAAAATAAATCCTAGAATTAAAAATTTCTTTTTTTTTTCTCTAAATAAATATTATGGACTTTATCACAACACGCACAATATAAAAGTAAATAAATATACGACCAATTTGATATCAAATTTAAAGATGTACGTAGCTATATTTCATTTTGTTAGAAATAAATTTAAATACAAAGAAACAAAAAATGTCTACGAGATTTATCTCGATTTTTTTACCTAATTATATTATCTAGATACAATGTAAGGAAAGTGATAAGATAAAAAATACATAACACGTTAATGTTAACATATTATAAAATTGTTTGAATATTGTATAAATTGTTCGTATCCTATAGAAAATTGTTCTGTTTCTTTTCTTTTTTTCTCTTTGAAAAAGAAATTAATATTCATAATAAAAATAATAATAATAATAAAAATCGAAAGCACACAAATAAGTTAAATTGAAAAATTAATTTTTACAATATTGTACACATGCTTATTTCATCAATCATTTGTATATTTCATGTTATATAAATTTAATATATTGAGAATATTATCGTTATATTATTGAAAAAATTGTTTTCCAGTCTAGAATAATAATGCTTGTATATACGTATAAATGCTTATAAAGTCACAATGTCATATAATAAACCTGGTTTATCGTTCCAAATCCTAATTTACTCATAAAACATAAATCGTTATAAAACAGTCATAAAGAAAAATATTAAAAATAATAAAAATTAATTACTATTCGTTAAAAAAACTTATTATAAATGTTCCGTTATTTTAATACTATTAAAAAATCTATACACAAGATATTTTAGTTTTGTTTAGAAATGATATTTCTTTACTCTTTGTCGATTGAGAGAAAAACTTAAAGAAATGTGAAATTAATTAATAACACAAATCTCTCTCTCTCTTTCTTTCTTTCTTTCTTTCTTCTTCTTTCTATTCGTTTTCTATTTTCGTAGCAACAGATTGAATATCCGAAGAAACGTTAGATGTCATAGTAATGACTTTAGACGAATTTGTTTCCTTAAGTGCTATGTCATTATCACCTTTATTATTGATAGTATCGATGGTAGAACCAACCATGTAAACTTGTAACACCGTTTTTCCTTCCTCTGGAGATTCTTTAGATAAAATAACTACAGAACCTGGTTCTACCTCACTGATATTAGGAATGGCAGATGTGATAACGTCAGGATTTACTTGATTATTGATAACAGTTAAATCTGTGTCATTGGAAGTAGCATTCTTAGATTTAATTATAGGTTTCTTTTTAGTCTTTAGTAATATTTTTTCGGTATTATCCAAATGTTGTTCGGTGTCAGTATTATCTAAATTATTTACGTCAGGACCTTGCAATTTTCTAACTTTTGGCACTCTACCAGATCTGGTCGGTCTTATTTGATAAATCTCAGCATCACTACCCGATTCTGAATCTGATATTAAATTTGAAGTTTCACTGTTCTCTTTCATAGTTGTTGTTGTTGTTTCTATTGTTACTCCTGATATTGTCGTTGCAACTTCGCACGGTTTTTTAGCACTTAATTTAAAACGTTTTTTTGGCTTTTGTAAAAACTGATTATTATTCGCTTCTATATCCTTGTATCGAATACCTTCTATCTCAGCTTCTAATACATCATCTTCATCCGATTCTCTAGATACTCCTAAACTTCTTGCGGCAAATCCTACAAAGATATTATTTGTTATTGTTGGAAAATTTAAATCTATTAACAGTCCTAATTCAAAATATGTAGTACCATTTAATAAACAAAGTAAAAGCTAAGCTGTAAATATATACAAAGGCAAGGAAATGCGTGCAGAGACAGTGATAAAGAAAGTTAAAGAGAATAATAGAAAGATATATAAAATTATAGATAGATTAGAACTACAAAAATAAGGTTAATTATTAAAAAAACATTATAATAAATATAAAGAATTGTAAGCTAGAAGACCTATAAATATTCGTTTTACAACAGTTACTATGTCTTAATAGATAAGAAATGTTTACGATTCTATTAATAATTCGTCTAAATTCAATAAAGATTTTATCATGGAATAAAATTATACGTACGGGATCCTAATCTTCTTTTTAATTTCTTTTTCTCTTTATTCTTCGCTTCCATTTCTTCTTCCGCGCATTGTTGTCGCATCGATGCTTCGAATTGAGCTAAAAACAAAGAAAATGGAAATATAAAATAATTGTAAAATGTTTAAAGAACAATCAATTTTGTTTGAAATATATTTTACCTAAATTTTCCCCCATTTCGGGAGTAAATTCTTGATGAAATTCTAAAGCCTTTTCAATTAATCTTCTGTTTAATCTTTCCTCCTTCTTATATTTCAATTTCATCTCTTGTCGCGTTCTATTTGGAAATAAAGTTTGCATTAATAAGAAATCTGTACCGACAATGTTTAATGCCTTGTAGAATTTCAATGTTTCCCATCTTGGCCATTCCTTTCCTTTTGGACGTCTTTTATAAAAGCCTGACCCATAATTGTCATCGTCGACGATAGCTTTTTTGGCAAACAATTCACGACTTTTCTTTTCATGCGATTGTTCAATTCGTATACTTTTTTCATCTACCACCAATTGTCCATCAGCACCAACTTTAACTTGTGGCACTGGCAACGATGAAGGATCATCTTCCTCTTCTTCCTCTTCCAATTCTTTATCGATTCTGAAATACGATTTAAAAAATTTGTCAAGTATTTTTAATATAATTTTTTCCCCTCCCAAAATTAACAAAAATAAATTATACTCACTGAGAAGTAGACTCTATTCTTGTGGAACTCTTAACTGGTTGATTAGATGTTTTCATAGGACTACCAACAGGATTATAATATATTAAATCGTACATAGTAAGCTTAGTTCGATCCGGTGTTTTATTTTCGTGCTTCAATTGAAATTCTCTTCTAGATTCGGCTAATTTTCTTGCAGATTCCGATATCACTATACGTCTCTTCTGACTAGTTCTTGTTTTAGTAACGGATTTGGTCGGCGTGGTGGTATTAGAATAAACTTCTTTGTTGCTTTGAATCGAACATATGGAATCATTGCGTGTTCTATTATTTGTTGCATTATTAGTGACCCTTTTACTGTCATCTTCAGATTCGCTCGCACTAGCTCCACTACCTTGAATACTGTTACTTCTTATTCGACCGCTGTTATTTAATCTTGGTACAGGTCTCATAAATAATGATCGACTTTGTCCAGTCTTCGTTGGAGATTCAACCACTGAATTCAAATAATAGTAAAATACCATTTTATTTAATACATTATCTACTTAAAACAACTTACCATTTAGATTTGTATTAGAATATTCAGGAGAGTCAGCAACTTGTGGAGAGATTTGTTTTACCGACTCAGGCTGAATACGTTGTTCCTTTGTAACACATGTTTTTTGTGTTTTTGGAGATTTGCTTACGATTGTTATTTCTTTAACATTTGATTCATCCGATTCAGAAGTTGGTTTGGTAACACTTGCGAGTGTATCCACTTCTTTAATAACTTTTAATAACTTTTTATCACCATTAGTATCAATAGTATCATTAGTAACATTACTATCATTATTTATATTATTAGCATTAATAATATTATTCTGATTATTAATATTTTCACGAATATCATTATTTACATTAGTATTATCATTTTTATTAATATCATTAATAATATGATTATCATTATTAATATTCTTGGGAATATCATTAATCACGTTATCATTATTTTTATTAATATCATTAATACTATTATTTTCATTATTAATATTCGTAGGAATATCATTGTTCGCATTATTAGCGTTATCTTTATTTTCATTTATTTTCACATCATTAGAATTATTCGTTTCATCTTTGGCTGCAGTTTGTAACGGCTTTCGACGCACCGGTACTGTGGCCAATGCTTTTATTCTTGCACGTCTCATCTTAAAAGATACTTGTTAGATATTTAAAAAATCTGTACAAAATATAAAAATTATTGTTAAATAAATTTTTTTTAATTGTTCACATGTTTAACGTATGTGGAGTGTCCCAGTTGTCTTTTGCAAAATTTTACCATCCTATTATATGGTTAAAAATTTATAAAGAAATATTGGGACAATTTGTGTACGAGGTGTGTGACACACACACCTTGTATATAATAAAATAAAAAATATATCATACCAGTTATTAATATAATTCATAATTTATAATAAAAAATTTAGAATATATATGTCATTATCTTGATTGTAATTATTCATTTTGATTGTCATATATATAAATATAATAACTATGCTTAAGAAAACCTGAGAATAACAAAAATATATATATATTTTAAAGATACTTTAGTTATAGATTAATAAATCTCTCTAATAAATAATTACATCATTTTAAACTAGATTAATGAATAATACATTACCTAATAAATTAGCAATTAGAATAATTAACCAAATTCACTTGTCCAAATATAGATACTCCAGCGTATTTAAAATGACAACTGAAAGAGTTGCAATTTTCTCTTGCATCTTGTATTTTTTAAATAAATATACCATAAGGAGAAATGAATAACTTCAAATCTAACCTCACTTTTATGAATACAAAATGTTCACTGTTTAAATAACGAGATTAAATAAAATTTGCAAATATTATTCTCTACATTAGATGATAAATTCGTATGAAAATAACATCATGTCAAAACACTTTATCCTTCAACTAATTACTTTACATATTACAAAAATATTTCATACGTATAATATGTTCGACATTTACTCCGTAATACCAACTTTAAAACATGTCTCGATTATAATCGATTTTCGCGTTCATTCAATTATTAGACGAGAAGAAATTCTATTGGTGTATTAATCGTCGATAAAAATAAATTCTAAACTATTTTAAAAAAATTGCTGAAATAATGTGAGAAAAAGATCTTTATAATTTTATATATGTATGCTTATACAACGTTATTAAGTTGCACACGAACATGTGTAGTATTTATAATGGCGTCCAGATGGCGCATTGATATTTTGTCGCGTATTTTATTTATAATGAAATTTTATATAGGTTAAGTTTAATAAGGCCAAATCCGATGTTTTACATTATGAATGTCAATCGAAAATGTTAATAAATAGGATTCATATTATAAATTAAATCTGCATAATGTTTATGAAAATTAATAAAATAAAACATAAATCTTTGTATCTTAAACAAACATTAATAAGTTCATTGAAAATATTTAAACTTTCTAAGAGAAAAATACTCACTGTAACTAAAGAAGGACCACCATGGAGTGTATTATTTTTTGGTGTTGATGATTTTTCTTTAGAAAGTTTAAAAGTTTTACACGAAGAATAGTTAGTTTTTATATTTTAATTATACCACTATTGATCATTGTCTTTCTTTAAATAATAATATCATGTAAAATACTAAATATATTAACAGATGTTACATTGAAAAATAAAATTTCTTTTTTAAACATTAAACTTTTTTTACATTATTATCATTTTTCTTGTTTGCATTGGAATTACTCTGATACATGTATTTTTATTCTATAGCAAATTAAAAACTTTATGTCGATTGGAAATCGTTAGTACGCAACAAAGTAATAAAAACGAATTTATAAATTATGCAATGAAAAAATGGTATTACGATGAGAACCTGGCCCGTTACATTTGATATAAAAGATTTTCATTTAGGAGTTGTTGTTTCATTTGGACATTTAATACCAAAACATATAATTAATTCATTTCCATTGTAAGTATGCTCTTATATTTTATTATATGATTATTGAATTCAATTCTTTTATTCATCTGTCGAATGAATAATTATTTAATATTAATATGAAATTAATTAACATTATTTATTATGTGTTTTAAGAGGCATGTTAAACGTTCATGGAAGTTTATTACCAAAGTGGAGAGGAGCGTCACCGGTTACATATTCTTTAAAAAATGGAGATACACACACAGGTGTTACAATAATGAATATACAGCCAAAGAAGTAATTTTCATTATATTACAAATGAGGGTCATCGTTTTTATATATAAAAAAAAAACAATAGTAGAAAACAAAAAAAGATTGATCGTTCAAATATTGTTTTCTCATCGACCATTTATTGCATTTTATTATTCGTATGAGCCATTATTGTTCTCAAAAGTGAAAGAGTTTTTAACATTTTAAACTTTACAATAATTATTCATTTAAAGAAGTAAAACAAATGGAAATGAAGAAGCTGTTATAAATTCAAACTATTAGTATAATTGTTAACACATTTGTAACTATAAATTGATACAATTTCAATTTTTATAACGTAACGTATAACAGGAAATATTTAATTATACAATATTAATCATTTAAGTCTTACAATCAGAGGAGGGGCCTGTAGAAAAATTTCTGTCAAGAAATGCCAAGCAGGGTGACGACGTATCAATTTCACATTACATTCCAATAACGTGGCACATTTTGACAAGAAATTTAAACAACATTGTTATGTTGTTTGAGACTTAAATGATTTATATTCTATCTCTCTTCTTATTTTTCTTTTTTTTTCAAAAGATAATCAAATACATAATCTTTAACATTTCTTTGTATATGGCAATACTTTAAGGATATGTGTGATCTTTCAAGATTTGAATATACAATTATCGAGTATAATAAAAATGTAAATTAACTTGTGTAATAAATATTAAGGTGGTTTTAATGTTAACTATTTATCTTTTATCTTTCTTTAGATTTGATGTCGGAGAGATAATAGCGCAGAAAGAAACGAGTATTCATCCAGATGAAACTTTACCAGAATTACGTTCTAAACTAGCAAAAATTGGAGCAAATCTACTAGTCGAGACTATTAAAAAATTACCATCGATATTATCAAATGGAAGACCTCAAAACGAAAAGGAGGCAACATATGGTAATTAAACATATTATTTACAATTGTTTCTTCTTTTTTTTTTTTTAACTACGAGGGTGGGTAGAAAAGTTTATTAAACAAAGAACTTTTATTTATTTATTTATTTCTTTTTTTAATAGAAGTGAATTCAACTAAAAATCAAATTTATTGTTTCTATATCAAGTTCAAAACTTTTCAATTTACCCACGTATATTATTATGCATAGAGAATATTAATAAATTAATTAATGAATTAATTAAAAAAACAAAAAAGAAACATAAATGCTATTCTCTCATTAATTATTTTTAGCTCCCAAGTTAACATCTAAGATATCGTTGATAAAATGGGACGAAATGTCGGCTACAGATATTTACAATCTACAACGTGCTCTTGTAGGATTATATCCATTAACTACAAAATTTCGTGATATGACGATCAAATTGTTAGATATACGAAAAATAGATAAACCTGGTTGTTTGTCACATTTAGAATCAAATATATCAGGTAAAAAAAAAAAAAACAAAATATAACAAACGAACGAAATAAAATAATGAATTATAATATTTGTTACTATTATAATAATAATGTTAGAATGTAGGAAAATTTATTTCAACAATTTTTAGGTATTGCGACATTCGATAAAGTTAACAATGTTTTAATAGTAAAATGTAAAAATGATAGTTGGATCTCCGTCACTCAATTAAGAATTCCAGGACATCGTTTGATGAATGCCAATGATTTTAACAATGGTTTCATTCGTGGCAAAAAGCAAAAGATAATTGTTTTTCAATAAAAAACATTATATTAGTTGTAACACCTTTGGAATATACACATACTATGTAAAGATCATCATTATTATTATTATTTTATATTATTATTTATTATTTTTATTATTATTGTTATTATTATTATTATTATTGTTATTATTATTATTATTAATATTATTCATGCTCGTTTATATTTTAAACACATTCTTTATTCTCTTGGCACTTTGAAACGGCTGAGAAAAATAGAAACAAAGTTGGAAAAACATAAGATTACCACTTTTTAAATATTTATTAAATTGTTTTTTTTTAAATTGAAGAAGCTTTTTCTAACAATTGAAAAAAAAAAACAAAAAAAGGATTAGAATGAATCTCGTCAAGCTGGATTAATTTTTTAATTAAAAAAAAAAGCACATTTAATAAGTTTGATGGGGTAAGGGAATATTCTATACATTAATTATTAAACGATGCAATATTATAATTGTTATTAATGTACGCAGAGGTGGGTTGTTACTGGAGGGCATTAACCAAGGAAAAGAAAAAAAAACAAAATATAAAATAATTCGTTCTAATTAGAAACGCCTATTCAATATTAGCAAGAATTATTTGTTTAGTAATACTTTTCTTCAGCCTCCGATTAATCCTGTGCGCGCTTCTCTATCATGTCAGTTAAATATTTTTTTTCCTCCATAAAAAGGAAATAATATACGACATGTTAGTAGAGTTATCGATAAATACACCATGTGGTCAGATTTATACAATAATGTATAAGCGATTAACTAACGTATCGTATTTTTAAATCGCAATATTATTTTTTGGACCATTTATTTTGAAAGTGGTGTAAGTCTATTTTCAAAAAAGGAAAAGAAAATAAGATATCACATAATTTATGTATAATTTACAATTACACAAACTTTTTATTTATAACTAATTAATATTCAATATCTTAACGTTAAAAAAATATATAATAATATATATTTTAATTGATATTTAATTTTTCATAATTCATCCTAAAAGAAATTAATATAATCAAATGATATATTTTTATAAATTTAATAGAAACAGTGTAATATATAGTTTTTAATTGACAAATATGCTAAGCTTTAATTTTCTCTAAACAACAGAAAATGGACTTGCATCATTTTCAAAATAAACCGGTTCATTTCTAAAGTAAAGTTATAATCGATTAGGTAGCTACTTTCGTTTGATTATGTTTACTTTCTTATACTAATCGTAAAGAAAGGTAATCCCTTTTTTAGTAGCTTAATCATTATCGTCATTATCACTCGTCAATGATATAATAAAAGAGGATACATTTTTCCACAATCAAAATCTGATATCAATAATAATATTTCAGATTTGGAAAAATGTCTGGAATTATTATATATATATAAAAAAAAAAAGAAAAAAAGGAAAAATGTATTTACAATGAACCGAGTCGTTGTTCATCGTCGTTAACAATAGTATTAGTTATGAAGTTCGTAAAATAGATATGATTCATATTTTTTCATTGCTTGCTCTCTCTCTCTTTCTCTTTCTCTCAGATTTTGTTAAATATTTATAAAAGGACCTATTAATGGCAACGTATTATATTTTTAGCTGCTTATTTATTATTAAACAAAACAAAAAAAAAGCAGCAGCAGCTTCTTGCTCGGTTTTAAAATCTATTTTTTTGGCGAATTCTGTAATCTTACTCGTTCCTTTTCTTCCTCAGTGACAAATACTTTAGTTATCGCAATATCACCTGTACTAAGCGTTTGAGAGGCAGTACTAATCAATACCTTATGTTCTTTCGTTGGGCTATCATCAACTTTATCATATAGACATTTACAAACACATTGTCTTGGAGAAACCTCTGTACTATTTGGCGATAATTGATCGTTCGAAGACGTTGTCACAGCTGAAAGTATTGCTTCTAATTTCTCGATTTTTTCTATCCTATCCATTCGTGCATCCGATAGAATTTCATCTACCATTTGCATAGATTCAGTTAAACTTGGAGTCTCGGAATTTCTCGGTGACAATATTCCACCTAAAAACATCAACCATTATTTAATTAATCATCTGATGTATATCACACCTGTGTTTGCACAGTCTTCGCAATGCAAACTTTGGGTTGTTATATATATTTCAATATTATATAAAATATACCAGAATGTGAATTCTCCGAAGTATAACTCTCCATGCTATGATAATCTGTATCCTCTATTTTATCCTCATCGTCCTCGTCGCTGCTATCACCTTTTTCTTGACCCATATTCTCTAATTTTTCTAATTTCTTAGCGACCTTGTAATTCCCCTTTAATTTCTCCTTTTCTTCCTCCGTAAGATCTAAATAACGAAGAAGACGAATTTCTCTGTTACTCAGTACTATGTTTTTACACGTTGCCTCTTCCATTTTTTTTTTTAAATCTGTTACTTCCGTCTCTACTTTTCTTTGTTTTTTACGAGCCTTTATTTCTAATGGTTTAATATTCATCAGAACTTGTTCTTCGCATAATTCCATAAACAGGTTTTGAAACTCTGGTTTGATCAATCTAAAAAATAATAAAAAAACAAAACATTAATTTTTCTCTTAGCTTTTGCAATAATAAACGCATTATTTACCTCGATGTAGAAAGATATACTCGAGGTACAAGACAGAGAACATCACTACTAGCATAAATCAACATATCTCTAGTCATAGGCCGACGAGACCAGTATCTTTGGTCCTTACGATAAATATTTTTTAATTGTTCCTTCAAAGGATTAGATTGTGCTCCATAGTGATCACATAAGATATTTAAATTGACATTTTTCACTTTGTACACAGGTTTTCCTGTTTCTTGGAATTGAATTACAGCATGTGCAGCCTATATACAACATATGAATTATTATTATAATAAAATATTATTTATATATATATATAAAAAAAAAGATATATTTACATACTTGCGTATCAAACACATTATTCAACATTATGTTAAATTGATTATATAAATTAGCGCTATCGTTTTTACAGTCATGTATCACCTAAGGAAATAAAATAATTTTATTAAAAATATTGTCAGTATTTTTATATAGAATATAAATTATATAAATATAAACTCACCTTGATAACTTTATCACTTTCTAAAAGTTTTTGGAGTCCACCAGCTTGCATGAGGTTTGGACATGTAAATAAATCAAAGACATAAGCTTGTCCAGTCATAGTTCCGATTTGTATAAGAGTTAATTGTCCTTTAGCACCCAAATTAATTCCTTCGCAATCAAAGGAAATAACATTATTATCAGGACGCGCTTTCCGAGGATTAATTATATCTTCTACGATCTGTAAACTTTCTTTAGGGTTTACAATTACCCTTGTCTGTTGTAATACTTTTAATTTCCACGCGTCACCTTTTTGAATACTTTGTAAACTGCGATCTTTATCCGTGTTATCGGCTAATGTCTTCATTACAAGCGTATTTATTCTTTGTTTAAGCGTTTGTTGCTGTAAACTTACTAAAGGACAGTTATTGTTAGACTCTACGGGTGCAGGAGACGCACTTTGTGATGTATTATTTTCAATTGGAGAGTTGTTACATACAACACTTTCTGAATTTACTGTCTGAGAACCCGTTTGCGTAGTATTTGATTGTGTCATAGGTTGTACTGCGTTTAATCTATTAACATTATTACCACGATTTCGTGTCAATTGCATAGGTTTAGTTTTTGTATCTGTTTCCATAGTTGAAGATTTTCCACGTTCTAGCAACATTACAAGATTGCTTTGAACGTGAAACGTATCGGGAAACATTTTTACAAACGTTGATAAATCTCTAACTGTTTTAAATATCGACGTCCAATTACCGGGACAAAATTTTTCATTAACCAAATTGAATAATTGATCTATAAATATTGGACCCTTATCTTCTATGCATTGAGCCAAAAATTGTAACAACTTGGCAGTTACTTCCGGATCTATAGGCGTATCGGGTTCCAATTCAACAAATAATTTTACTTTCATTCCTTCGTATTGTTTTAACATTACATTATCATCCGTAACTACAAAGGCACTGGGATACTTCAAGAGAAAATCTCTAAATTCTTTATAACGTTGACCAGAGATATGTCTTACTTCTGGAGATGCTTGAGAACGATGTCCAAGTAAACTAGTTATTGGTACCTCGGTACCTTCTCCATATTGCATCAATTTATTAGAAAAATATTCTACTGCTTCTCTTGCATAATTACGAGTTCCACTTAATTTCGATCCATTATCTTCCTCGATTACAGATTGAAATGTATTAACAGTAACATAATCACCATTAATAATAAAAAGCGATGGATGCTGGGATAAAAATTTTTTAAGGCCACTCTGAGAACCACCAGCTATTTGACGCATTTCCTTGGTGAATCCTTTAGCTCCAAATTGACAACTTAAATCATGTAGCGTTCGTGGTCCGCATTTGTCCATCAAACGTTCGAAGAAGAATAAAAGGGTCATATTTCTGGCCAACTCATATTCAGAACTGTCCATTTCGTAAGTTTTTACTTGATGGCACTGTCACGAAATATTCTAAAAAAATATTTTTAAATATTACTTATAACGTTGCGTATAAGGAAAAAAAATAAATAAATAAAATAAAAGATATGATATTATTTCAAACGACAAATAAAGGGTACTTATTTACCATTGTATTCAAATGACAACAGTAACAACAAAAATACATAATCAAGCATAGAAAATAAGATTTCTTATATCCTTAAAACAGATATGCATGACGATTGATATGAGCAAGTAGATGCATTGCTAGTATCGATAGCGCAAACAGGATCCTGCACATAAATACAAGGTTATGTGTTATAATAAAAAAGAAAGCATTTATTAATTAAATTAAGATTATATCAAGGAAATTTCCTTAATTACTTATACGTAATGTAATTATCTCATACAAAAATATTAATAAAACTATATGCTTTAAATGATAAGCTTATTAAATGTGTTACTTAAAATTTTTCCAAGAACGTATACTACTTTATATATTATTTAATATCCACTTAAACACACGTTATTTAATTATGCAAATCAATATTTCTACATTGTTAACAATATTGTCAAATCTACATTGGGGGTACGATTAGATCTTGGTTAAGAAAATATTTCAATCAAGTTGATATGGGGAAAAACATATTACAATAACAATCTATAATAACGCAACAGGTTTATTAATCATTGTTATCTCTAATATGATGTAAATTATAAAAATATTTACCATCGATGGCTGAAGAACATTAAGTCCTCTTCATTAAATATTCGACATATTTGAATAAATGAAATTCTAAAATATTTCTAGGTCAACACATTTCAAATGGAATTTTATCAATAATTAACAAACAATATTATAAATAATATTTCTAATATTAATAATATTTAATTTATAAATAAAATCATAATATATTAATATAAATATTAAATAACAATAAATATAACAATAATAGACACTTTAGGAAACAATTATTACAAATCACCAATTATTATCCGAGAACAATGTATATACAAATTCTCTAGATTGTACTTAAGTTGTTCTTACAAGAAAACACACATAACCATGAAATATCGTAGTTGTATTTTTTCGTTGGTTATCGCTACCTGTCGGTGCGTCAAGATACTAATATTTATTTACGCGTGATATTCGAAACATTGTAATCAATTTTAAGGTTATTTCTTTTAAATTTTTAATTTAAATTTAATAATTGATACGTATAAACTTTGAATGTAACATTAGGAACATTGTTTTGGTCATAACTGCCCATTTTTTTTTGTCTTTCTCAAGATCATGCATCTACAAACGATATCTTATTTATATCACAGTACATAATATTCGTTGACATTCGATTATTTTAATTACCGGATAAGAAAATATTTCTTAGACATTGTTACGTTTGTGATTTAACATTTCTTTTAATATTATTATATTAATTACAAAAACTTATAGAGAGAAAAATAATTATCGTTCATTTTTACAAATCACATTAGTGTTGTAAGTTAAGTGTAAAAATAATTCTATGAAAAATATTTCTTTTCTTTTTTTCTTTTTCCTTCTATTATATTATTTATACACAAAAAATTTCTTACTTCATATTATTATTATTATTATATTTAACAGCACTGGTTTATATCTTTGGTTAATATCCAATTAGTAGATCTTTTCAGATGCTTTTAAATTTGATTTGAAGCATCTTTACTACTCGTATCGAGTAATACAATTTCTATACGTTCATCTGTAGTTTTGTTCTTTTTTAAATCCACATTGTAAGTACTGGCCTGAAAAGAAATTATTTATTATTAAAAGTTTATATTTATGGTTTGTGTTTTAATACAAATTTATTATATGTACCAATTGTAACAATGCTAGAAAATATCTAGCTGTGTCGTAACTGTGCTCGTTGTTAACAATATCATCGAAACAGATGTTCTGATTTTTTTGAGTCTGAATTTTATCTTTCAACTTTTTAATTAATTGAGATGCATAGGCTTGTATACAGAACATTGGCCTCTGTTCAACTTCAGCAAGTTTCAATTGCATTGATTGATGCCATTTAATTATTTTACAGTCAAGTTCGGTCCTAACATCTGAATCTTCAAATAATTCTTTCATTTTATCTTCGATTAATCTTTCATAATTTGGCAATGATAACTGTGAATCAATTTGGGAAGAAATGTTATCCACTCTTGAAACTCTTAAATCGGTTGAAGAAATTGGACTGATTTCAGAATCGTTTATGTTCGATGAACATGTTAATATACCAGAATCTTCATAAAATGCATCATCCGAAAAAGAATCATCTTCAATTGAATTTGTTCTTATTCTTAAGTCGTTTGTCGTTGTGTTTATTACTTGATCATCGAAAGAATTAAGGCTTTCTGTGTTTTTGAAACAATCCTCGTAAACTTTTTGTATTTCATCAACCTCTTCTAAAGATATATGAATAATAATTAATTAAATAATCATCGTTGAATTAAAAAAAAAGATACTAATAATATAAATAATTCTTGCCTGATTTGAATTGTGGTAGTAATTGTTTCTTGAATCTCTGCGTAGAATATTTATCTTGTAACATTTTAGATTCTTTCAAAAGAAAATTTACCAGGCATTCGTTTTTGTACATTTGCGAAATAATTTTTTTTTTTTTCTGTAAATGGGCAAATATAGAATTTAGTATTTTCAAATCTGATAGAGAGTAATAATATTTAAATCAGATTGATATTAGACTTACAGGTTCAGTCTTCAAAATTATTGAAGAGGTTGAATTCATTAGATCGATACGTTTCCTTTTTATTGAAATATTATGTGTAAGAGATATAGGTTCCCATAATTTTGAATTACAAGTTTTGTTCGTATTAGTTGAAAATTTAATTCCTTTTGTTCTAAAATTATATCAAATAATTAATGCACTAATATAACAGAATTAAGTGAAGAAGACCAGAAATAAACTATTTTTTAATGATTATGTTTCAAATAAAAAGGATTGTCCTTACCTTTTGCTAGAAGATTGATTTTTATTAGAAATATTGCATACATCATTCGTGTTATTCATATTAGTATCACAATTAATAAATAATTGTTTATTAGTTTGAGAATTATGCTTAGATTCTGTTTCTTCAGTAATATTTGTAGTCTGTTCTATTTCATTTTTAACTGTATCGTCTGTTTCATCAAAATCATCCATATCAACTGAACAATCAGCGAGATTTTCGACTGGTGATAAACAACAATTTGTTATAATTTCTGTGTTATCGTCGGTGGTTGTTATATTGGTGGTATCAATCGATTTATTAGAATTAAAGGTGCTATCAAATATCGACGTATTCGAACAATATCCCGAAGTGGCAGAATTATCGTTGTCCATTATTTTAAAGTCTAAAAGAAATTAATTAGAATAATTATTTGTATATTACTTTCTCTTAATATAGTCAAGAATATAAATTTACCATCTGGAGTAGGTTCATCTATCAATAAACCGTTCATACTCAAATATTGATTACATCTAAATATATAAAATCATTATTAAAAACAAAAATAAATGATTAATATACTTTTATTGTATTAGGATATACCTGAAATTATATCTTTTTCCTATAACATCCCCATGAATATCAATTATTTCTATTGCATTATCAACAGGATTTTCGATAACATTTTCCAATTGCATGAACCGTCTCGTTAACAATTTCACTGGTCTTTCTATGTTAAATTTATTCTTTATATTAATATTCTTTCCAATGTTATCCGACAAATTGCATAATTTAAAGTCATCAAAATTGATTGAATTTTTATTCAAATTTCTTTTATTGCATTTAGAACTTTTATTCGCATTGGCATCTTTCTCCAAACTAAAGAAACCAAAGTTAATTGTCTCTACATTTAATATTATCAAATATAAAGATTTAAATAAAAATTACACGTACTCATAATCAATAAACAATTCATTCAAACGCGTAGTTTCATTGAGAAGACGTTCAACCCTGTGCGTGTAAATGTTAACAGAATTTTGAAGGATCAACGCAGCCTCTCCATAATTAACATTGCAGTGTCCTTCCAGTAAAGAATAATATTCTGTTAAAATCTGTAAAAATAATAATAATAATAATATAATTTGGAATGAATTCCATTAATAATGGAATTAATCAATACGTACTTCTGAAAGCGGAAAATTCCAACTTGAAAAACTTTTAGATGATTTTAAAAGTTGTTGATTAATATCTTCTAGGTTAACCATTGTAATTTCTAACTTAACGATTTTATAATTTATATTATTATTATTTCATTTCTTTTTAAATATTATTATATTTATATATTGATAAATTGGTAAATAAATACTTGTAAAAACAAAACAACAACAAAAAAAAAGAGGTTAAGAATATATTGATATTATTATTTCCGAATATATATTTGATATTAATAATTACCAATATGGATTATTATTATTGCACAACAAATATAATAATGCACTGATAATTCTAATTCGATTTATTTATTTTTCAAGATTAAATTGTAGTCACGTGTTCGGACTTCTCAAACTATGCCGCGTTCAATGTTTGTTGACTTCGGATTGTTTTTATCTTTCCTTTTTTCTTTTTTTTCTTTTAACCTTACTTCAAATTTTGGAACACATTTCTTTTTTTTTTTAATTTTTATATTCTTTCCAAATAAATTTATCAATTAAAAGAAAGAAAAAAATGACGCTTATTTTTAAATAATACTAAATTAATAATTATGATTTAAATGTTTTATTAAAAAATGAAATTTTAATTATTCAATAATTATGATATTAGTTTTGAATTTTTATGTAGTAAAATTGACTGCAGTAGCCATTTAAATTGATTCAAATTATTTATCAACTTTAGTATTTATAGAAATGCTTTTTTTTTTTTAATTAAATAAAAATGTATATATAATGTTTGAAGATAATAATAATAGTAATAATAATAATAATAATAATAATATTAAAGATTTTTTGATAATTAAAAACCGATTACAATATTTGTCAATAAATTTAAGATAGATTTCTAGTATAAGTTTGTATGGTTTATGGATTTAGTTGCAACGTAACACGTGTTGGGTCGAGTACGTTTATTTAAAGAGGGAGAGGACGTAGTAGTTTAGCCAGGAAAATACGTGCTTTTATTCCTTATTTAATTCGTAAGGTTAATTTAATATTACCATTATAATAATAATAATAATATTAATAATAGTAATAATAATATAATAATTAGTGGAGTGTATTCCTTCCAACGTGTACATACATGAATAGTGATTAGTATCGAATATTAATCGTTTATCTGAGAAGTTTGAAAATAGTGATGTCAGAAATACATCTATCTGCTGCTTCTGCTTGCCACACGTTTCCCTTGGCATAAGAATGAGCTGGCATAAATTGCTTGTTGGTTGAAAAAAAAACTGAACTTTTTTTTCTCAATTTTTATCAAACATAGGATATTCGTATGTAGAAATTAAGATTATTATTTTATAAATGTTATTATTATTATTATTATTATTATCGTTATTATTATTATCCCAATATTACAAATATTTCTATCTCTTATTTATTTACGAAATATTTCCTAACCTTTTAAAACGAAATATTCCATAGTCCAACTGTTGTATGCATAACATATTGTTATGTACTATGCTTTGAATATGCTATTAATGTTAACCCAGATTTACTCATATGTTATTAATATTGCGAAACTAATTATAAATGCACTTGAGATATGTTAATAATATCTAATATTAGTTAATGCTTTTATCTGTAAGATTGAATTTAAAACAGTGCATAGTTGAGATAACTTTGATTTGGATTAATATATATTTTTTTAATGCGTTTCTTTTTATTGTTATTAATATATTTCTATTTGTTAGTATATTTTTTGGAATATTTATTTAAGTCGATGAATTACTTTAATTATGACCTCATTTTTATACATTGTAAGAATTAAAAAGAGATATCTTAGAGTACGAGATACTAATGTTAGTTATTTCTGTTTTTGTTTTTAGGTCAACATTACAAAAATTTAAATGCAAAGATAAGGAAAACAGTGAAGGTGTTTATAATTATAAAAAAAAAGGAAACATAGATCTTGGAACATTTAAACGTTGTAACGTCGCAAAAGGGCTCTATGTACTCCATATCGGCTTCCTTGAATGGTACTTTAGTTTACAAAAATCTTGTCTCAACTTATCAAAAAAGGAACAAGTCTGCAATTTATAATTTTATCACTCAATATTGGTATCATGCGCAACGAAATTACAGCAGCAGTACTGTTCTTAGTACAGCTGATAGAAAAAAACGAAAAATTTAGTCCTGATCAATTGGAGTGTTTTAAGCGACATTTAGTTGAATTGTTGACGGAACGTTTTAAAAATCATTGGTTTCCGGATAAGCCATTCAAAGGTCAAGGTTATCGTTGCATACGTGTTAATGGGCATAATAGAAGGGATGCAACATTGGAGAGTGCAGCTAATGCTGCTGGAGTTAAGTACGAAGATTTGTCTCTCCCGGTAGAGCTTACACTTTGGGTTGATCCTAACGAAGTTTGTTGTCGTTTTGGAGAAAGTAAGGGATCATATTGCACATTGGCGTCATTCGATGATAAAGAAAACACCTTACCAATTTTTCAAAGAGATCACCAAGCAGAAAAAGAAAATAAACAATCCGAGAGGCAAACAAAAATGCTGGTAAGTATTAAAACTATAATATTTAGATATTAATACACGTGTTCTTTTTCTGATTTAAATGAAGAAATAATTATGTAATAAAATATATTACAGAAAACCCCATTAGTTCCTACTATGGAAGAACAACATGAAGTTAAACCTTTGAGCTCTGCGAATCAAAATCAACATCATAACAGTACTGGTACAGGTAGGAAGCGCAATTTGAACAGTCCCAGACTCCATGTTAACAGAAATCGTACTTGGTTTGGTCACTCCTTTGGCATGGGCTATGGACCCCATCCAATTACTCAACCGTGGTATAATATCGTGCCACCTCATTTTTTGAGTGGACCATCTCCACCTCCCTTCATGGGCCATCGGGGAAACAAATGGATTCCTACTTCTTATCCCGCTGGCCCAACCCGTTTTCATCACTGGTCTCCAAAAGCTACTCTTAAAGTTTAAACAAATTTGATGCAGATCTAAATATAAGAAATCTGTTCCTTTATTATTATTATTATTATTATTTTGGTTTTCTTTTATTTATTTATTTTTCTTTTTTTTTCAAAAAATATAAAGAACGGTTATTTCTTCTTTTGTATCTTTCATTCTATTTTATCTGTCGGTATTTTAACTGTCTTTTCTTAAGTATCAAAGTATATATATCTATGGGGAAACTAATCCAATTATATTATCTTTTATTAATTATATTAGGAATAGATTTCTTTATTTATCGGTGATGAAAATGATTTATTCTGTAATTACAAATGACCTTGTTCGAATCAAGACTAAGGCTTACGATTTTTTATGACAAGAGATGTTGTATTATTACATGTTTATATACATATTATAATTAATCCAAATAATAGATATTTAACTCCGGATGCAAGGTTGCTTGTAAAAGAAAAACAAAAAAGGAAAGAAAGAAAAAAAACACTAGTCTATTAGGGGAATTTAAAATAGAATGTATTAATTTGTACATCCATATGCGATGAAAAGAGGCAATGATCGTTTAATGCCATTAGCAATGATTTTCTTATCGGATTGGGTTTTTTTTATATATATATAAATATATAAACAAAAAGAAAAACAAGAGAGAAACTTTTAATGCAAGAAAAAAAAATATATAGTTAGAAGTAAGTCATCTTTATATACGAAGCAGTATTGATTTGTGTAAACGTATTTGAAATGAATGTCAAAGTCACAGATAAATTATTCGTGCAATTTATTACGACTATGCGCGGTTTAGGTTACTCTTTGCAGTCCATTTCTTTTCTCTTACGCTGATGATAAACACGTTGCATTTTGAATATAAATTTTAATTATTTAACACGGGGATATATTTCTTTTTCGTTATATAATTTCCTTTAGAAAATTATTTGTATATATATATATATCGGCATATCAATAATAATGGTTTAAAAAATAAAACAGAAGAATTATTGGAAGATCATTTAAAAAAAGTACGCTTAGTGTAAATTATTATTTTAAAATGTATGATGTGTACGCGTATTCGAGTATATGCGTTATCCACTCTCAAAACATTTTTGTTTTTATAAGTAAAGTAAATTGTTTTTTATTTTATTAAGGTACAAAAAATATAATGAATATAATTACAATTCTTTTTCTTTATTTTTTTTTCTTCATATTATTTTATTTAGAGAAATATCCATCCCATTTTCTTATCGGAATTTTGGTTTTATATGCTTGAAAGATAAAATATACTGCACGAATATTATACCTGTTACAAACGATTATGAGAAATTAATATCTCTTTTTGATGGTACAAACGTTATTAAAGTCTCTTTTTCATTAATTTGTAATTTATAAAATGTGCATCTCTATTGCATTATGGTATTATAATATTTGTTTCTAAATATTATAAAATTAATGCAATTTTAATGTTACATCTAATTAACAATGTGTAATGTACATTTAATCGTGTATATTTTAGACAATTCATATCACAGATGTTAGGTAATCTTATAGTTATTTAAGCTTATACATTTGCTTTAATCTCTGCCAATTAAAAATAGCAGATTTAATACATCTAATATAACGATAAAAAGAAATTATTTTTTATTATCGCAAATGTTTCATTAAAGTGCAATATTTTCTTTTTTTGTTCTTTTTTTTTAATTACGCTATTGGACATATGATGACGATACCATTGTTGAATAGTTGTCAGAAAATTTATTATCTTATTCGATTTAAATTTTACGTTGTATTTTCTTTTCTATTTTTTTTTTTTAAATTATACCCAAGTTTGCGATAAAATATTTTCGCAAATTTATTCTAAATAAGTTAAATTACTTTTTTTTATATATTATCTTTTTTATTTTCTTTCTTTCATTCTTTCTTTCTTACTTTCTTTCTTCTATAATTTCTCGCTAACTTAGGCACAAATCAGATTATTAATTAATTGCAGTATATATACAATTCAAATTAATCATTTAATTATAAATAAATAAGTGAATTGCTGAGATCGAAGTTTTTATCTACAAAATATATATAAATAACTAAATAAATAATTAAATAAATAAATAAAATTAATAATTAAATATATATATATATATAAATATAAATGTATATATATATATATATACGTATATATATACATATGTAAATATATATATATATATAAAATTTTGCTATATTTACATGTTATTTATAATTAAATGAATGTCTAACTGCGCTCCTAGAATAGGTAATATTTGTGTTCAATACGTTGTTAAAATATTATTATTATTAGTTTTCTCAAATGAAATTATTTTAATGTTACAAAATCCAATACAAGAAAAAATATGAGAAATATGATGTTGGAAAAAATAAGTCTCCTATATATAAATGAAAATATTGAAATGTTTATTATGTAGTATTTAAGCAATGTTGCATTCGGACGTGTTCTTTGTGTGAGTGATGTGTTATTGGCGCGCGCGCGCGCGCACATACAACCGCGATATATTAGATTATTATTCACGCGTTTTAAAAAAAAGAAAAATATAATAATAACGTGCGCGCACTACATACCAATGTCGTATGTATGCATGTGTATGTATATATATATAAAAAAAAAATAATACGTGTGTAACACGTGAACGATTTAAATTGTATTGCGAAAATAATTCGATACAAATTTCGTTGTTTTCTATGGTAAAAATTGCAATAATCTTACTTTGCCCGAATTTAACGCGCTTCACATGTTCTCTCTCTCTCTCTCTTTCTTTCTTTCTCTTTCTATTTCTATTTCTCTCTTTTTCTATCTCTTTCTATATATATAAATATATGTATTTGTATGTGTTTTAACGATATTCGATCGGATTTTCAACAATATTTTCTCAATCTTTTTATTTTAATTTCTTTTTTTTATGATTGAAAAATTATCCTACAAATATCATCACTTTAATACAAATTATTATTCGTTTATTTAACATATACGCAAATAGTTTGTTCATTTTGTATATTTTTTTTTTAATTTTGGTTTTTGTTTTCATTTGCACTTCATTTAAAGAAATTTCGATCGAATGATTATAATAAAAAAAAAAAATAACGTAAATATTTCCTATGGTATATTTCAAGATTTTTTTTTTATATATTTAACACATTTAAAGGAAAATTTATATGTGTGCGTGTATATAAATATACATATATATTTATATCTTTATATATTTATATGTATAGCGAGTCACACAAGAGTAATTGTACCCCGCGTTCCCACTGTAAATTTGAAATTATTCATATTTTAACATCTAATATACGAAGTTTAAAATTTGTCATACACATGAACATATTTCAATGTTATATATTACATTTTTCAAAATTAACTATAATTTTATTCTAAAAGAATATTCTTTTTTTATTAGAGATTATTAATTTACTTGAGAATGATAGAAAAAAAAAAGAATTAGTTTTACAAGATTGTTTATACTTACGTATTATATAATAAACATTAACAATTATTATTATTATAAGTAAAACTTGGTTGGATAATCCTTTGCATCTGATAATGCTTTTGAGACACAATCGAGATTTATTTATACATTGTGAGACTAATTTTTTTGTTTTAAAATAAATTTTATATCACGTCAAATTGTATTTCTCTAAAATTGTTTAATACTCTTTTGGAATAAAAGAAGTTCGTCGATTAAAAGATAGGTTCGAATCAATTTAAAAAAATTCAATTCGGTTTGATAGCAATTAACAAAAAAAAAAGGTTTAATAATTTTAACACATTACATGTGGTTATATTTTACAATTAACGTGTTTATTTTATATTTAAATGTAATATGATTTATACATTTATTAAAAAAAAAAAAAAGAAAAATGACACGAGGTAAAATGAAAATCGTTGTTTAAAAACACAAACACCATAAACACATACAATGTTCATAGTATTTAATATGTATTTTTACGTCACTCCATGCTTTAATGACATATCGCATGCGGGAATCGTAATTTTATGTAATTTACAATGTGTTAAAATATTTTCTTGTTTATATACGAATTTTAAACGGTATATTTAGTATTAGAATAATAAATATCGATTGCATTTAATTTTGACAGTGAAAGGTACAAATGATATTTCTGTGACTCGCTGTATTAGAGAAGAAAACGAAAACAAACAAAAAATCGGGCAAATGTGAGATTTCTAATTCCACGAACGTTACAAATCTAATAATAATAAGCTTTAAGAAGAAAAAAGAAAATGATTATTCCGTTTATTAGAAAAAAACAAGAAAGAAGAAGAAGAAAAGAAAAAAAAAACGACTATAATGCGATTATTATAAATGTTGTACAAACGAGTTGAGCTTTAATTTTTTTATGATTTTTATAAAGAGAGGAAAGAAAACAAAAAAAATATTCCAAAATGACGAAAACGAAGAAATAATGATAAGTCGAAAAAAACAAATTTTCTGTCTTAAACAAAAAAAAAGAAAAGAAAAAGAAAATCCCCCATATAAAAAAGAGACTGCGCGACAGAAAATAACAAATTAGAACTTTAAACAAATTTCGCCATTTTACGAGTTGAAGTTTTAAAAATCGTACTATGTTGAAATACGTCTCGACGAATTGTTAGTAAAAAGAAAATACTAAAAGCTAAGAAAACAAAAAAACGACAAAAACGAAAAACGAAAAACGAAAAACCGAGCATACATAATTAATAT
>JACGTP010000016.1:2056382-2136991 GCA_023678845.1 Mischocyttarus mexicanus | reverse complement strand
TCTATCTACCGTGTTAGAGGAGGGTTACCTGTATATATAAATTAATAAATAAATAAGTAGAGTGTTTTTTAATATTTAATTCGATTGTCAAAACAGATATACAAGCCGTTTATTTTAAAAGTGGCCTTTGAGAATTTTTTCTCGTGAGTTAGACACATAAAGGGATGATATATTTATTTATATATACACATATACACGTAAGTACGTATTTAAAATATTAGATATTAAATAAACGATTCAATATTTCCCCACGTATAAGATGAGAATAAATTTTAATAAACGAAAACACGGATAAACGGATGTTTAGAAAAGAAATAAAAAAAAATAGATGATCGAATTATATATTATACTAATAGTTAACTCGACATGACGTTTCAATGTTTCTCGAACTCACTTTAAATGTTTTAATAAAATGTCACGAATCTTCTAGAATATGTTAATAACATTTAAAAAAAAGAAATAGGATTTTTGATAATTTTTAATATTTATATACGTATTGTAATTAAGCTTATCATCAATTTTAGATACATCAAACAATTATTTTTTAATAGTTTTAATTTAATAGAATCGATATACGTACACAAAAATCTACATATTAATTATTTAAATATTAAGAAATAAAATAAAAATCAATTATCAGAGATAGAAAACAGCTGTTGAAAAATAAGTCACTGGTAAGAAAGATAGGTCAGCGGTACAAACGTATTTAATTTAATAATTCATACGTACCCAATGTATTGAGAGAAAGATAGGCGAAGGTATATGTCCTAGTCAAACGAGTTAAACGTCGGTACTGTTTAAATCTCTCGGTGAATTCTAAGAAATTCGTTATATATGAAATACATAAAGAAAAACATTTTTTTATTACCGGCTTAGTTGAGCGTTCAATGTTTTGTTTACGTTTGTTTCTCTTTGTCACTCCTCAGCCGAACTTTATTATTTCGTTGTTTGATTTGATATTGACCTTCGTGTATGTTCGGTATTTGTCGTATGTATTCGTAATTGTTTTTCGTAATAATCGTTAGTCTTCTTCGAGAGTCGGAAGGTGAAACATCGATATTATTTAAGTATGTGATTTATTTCGCGTCGCGTGTGCGTGTATTCTTCCTATGCAAGTGAGGTGCATATGTGAGCGAGTGTGTGTAGTGCATATATGGATACCAGCAATTATGGATATGGATAATACAACATTGGATATAAAAACAAAGTACATCTAAACGTAAGCTTGACTATGATTTTTAATCTTTTTAATCAGTTTATCGCGCGTGGTAAGTTTAGTATTACAAAATCTTATAGGTAATCTCGTAACGTTGTAGAATTTTGTGAACCAGACATTGTATGATACGCGTTCATAATTCACACGAATAACTTTCGCTGCATCCGATAAAATTGATAGGATTTTAAACATTATCTCGTGTCAGGATTTATTTTATAATGATGCGTAATCAACTACATCATCAGCAAGTGACTTCTCTCTTCTTTGATTTATTTTTTATAAAAAACAAGTATTTTTTTTTTATATACAAACACATCTTGACTTGCTGCCTAAACGCACGCACACATTCAAGCATTCATTATAGTTCCTTATTCTTTTCCAAAACTGAAACATTCATTTTTATATATACAGATAGATTTAAAAGAAAATGAAATGAATATAAACAAGAAAAATAATTTTAACTATAAAAGTTTACCGTTAGGCCAATTTAGATTCCATCTATCCTTTTTATTTCTACTTCTTTTTCTATTTTTTGGTAAAATATTTCATTCGTTCTATTTCCACGTTAATCTAAAAATCATCTCGAAGATCTTTTTAATCATATTATTATTATCATCGTCAATATTTTTTAATCAATTACGTAAGATCATAAAATCGATAATAAATTAGACGAAGATAGCCAATTTTTATTAATTTCTTCAAATTAATAACCACACACACATACACACACGAAATGAACGTGGACACGTAGAAAATGGAAGTGAATTGATTTGCAATGTGTCTATGGGATTTCATAAAATTTTAAAAGGAATCCATTCACCGATAATAAAGTAGGGGAAGACTTGATGGAAGGTGGAGAGTGGTGATGAGGGGAGAAGGAAGAACGGGGATTACGAGAAGATGTTACTTTCGTTCGATCATTTCGTCGAATTTATGTTGAGAGAGAGTTAAAACATCCTCGTACTAAAAAAGGATTGCATTTTATTTCGTATAAAAAATGTAAAAAAAGGATTTGCTTTATATATACATAAATCATACAATATCGTTAATAATATCTACAAGAAATATCTCTCCTCATTCTCGTGTAATCGTAGTTTTACATATTTTTGTTTCAAATCTCCGTCAAACGTATCTTGCGTATTTTTAATTAATTTCTTCTTGTTTTCTTTTGTTTTTTTGTTTGTTTTTTAATTAAATAAAAATGATTTCTCGAAACCGGCAATACCGGTCGTCCTAGAAATTGCTAGAAATCCTAGTTGCTAGGTGGCCATGTATGTGTGTTATATATGTGTTTGTGCGTAAGTATGTGTGTGTGTTATTCCTCACGTGTAACTTTCCGAGAACGTTTTCTATTTCCAGCTTACAGGACTTTCGCTTTTGCTTCGTTATCCGCATGAAATCATCATCCTCGATTCGATAGTTCGAACGTTCCTTATATATATATATATATATATATATATATGTATGCATTAGGTCGTCCCATAAATTTCTTCCTTATTTTTCAGTATAAAATATTTTTGTGCGTGTGTTGAATTTTATATTATTTTACTCAACAATATACGATTTTATTTCTATTACCTTTCTCATAATACTTTATGGAATTTAGTATTAGTAAAATAATATAAAATATAAAGTATTAAAAGTATACAAAGTTAATTAAGAATAAGAAAGAAACTTATGGGACAACTTAATATGTACATGTACATGTACATAAGTTATTATCGATACTCATATTTAAGTATGTACGTGTTGAGAATGAAAAGAAGAACTTTAATATAAACAAAAAAAAAATTTGTAGAGGTATAAAAATTAATATTAACAAATCTCGATCGTGTCGATTATTATTAATCTACTCTACATTTAGAGGATTAGGTTTTAATCAAAGACGATGGATTAGAAAGAGACAGAGAAAAAGAGAGAGGAGAGAGAGAGAGATAGAGGAAAGGATTCACAGTCGATCATTTAAAATCCAGAAAAGTCATCGTTACTGGTACCCGTGTTACTTTCAGCAGCATCGACAAAGGCCGTTGACAAATCCCCTGACATTTTGCTGACAGATCTCGAATTGACATCGTACATGAATATTTCCTTATCGGTTTGACTTTTATCATTGGAAGGCCTGAGAAAGAAAAAAATATAGATATACCTTTTTCAAAAATGGTTGTTCGTTCTATTTCAATTGAAATAAAAAACAATAAAATATATATTGGGTCGGTGGAATCTTTAAAAATTAATCTTTAAATATTCTTTAAAAAAAAAAAATATATATATATATATATATATATATATCTTGAAATATTCTTTTTAAATATTCTATACTTACATGGTGATCAATAGTACAACCGATTGTTTCTGAGGTTCAGTACGAGTTTCTTGTTCCAACCATTTCTGATAATTATCAGCAGTAGGTTTTTTAACGAGTTGTTTAAGGGTTTCACCAGCCACAAATTTGACAGATTGTATATCATCGATTTTTCTATCCTCCCTAGTCTCTAATCCCTTTTCTTTTTCCTGAAAATGATAATCCACAGGTGCAAGTACGACAACGCTGGTTATCTTTCGTCCTTCTAGGTCAGGGACATTCGGTATGGGAAAGGAAGCACCGCTTACTTTAAGCGGTAAATAACGATTGTATTGGTCATGATTTTTCGGACCAACAGTAACTGGTTCTAATCTTGTCGCGTCTGGTCTTATATGTTTTTCTGCTACTGCTCGACCTTGCTCCGTACTTGGATCGAATCGTACTACTTTCATTTCAACACCACCTGGCCTTAAAGTAGCCTGTTCGAACTTGGTCCTACCCATGATCATTGTGCTGCTGTTATTCATTATTTTATCTTTATTTGTTTGATCCTGTTTCGTTATAATCGTACTAATATTTTCCGAAGAACCGGAAGTTATACTATCTTCATCGCTATTCAAAGATTCAACGTTATCTGGTTTTTTAATAATCGATGGTATTGGTTCACTGGCAGCTACAGCTGAACCACCTCCGGCACCGTAGAAATTTGCCAAAGCCTCGGGCGGTAATTTCTCGATTGGTATTCCACCGACCTTGTCGTAATCGAGTATTTGTATGTCAGCGTTACCCAAAATACCGGAACTCAAAAGTTGTTCCCTTATATCGTCTGGTACTTCGTCGGGTAAATTAGCTATGTTCTCTTTGATCTTGGCTTCGTTTTTAGGCGAGACTGTAGTTGTGGTTGGTGCTTCCGTTGTGGTTGTAGTGGTCGTTGTTGTTGTAGTAGTTGTGGTAGTACTCGTTGAAAATGTTGGACTGTTTCTGAACGAAGTTCTACTACCGGTCGATGAACCGAATTCCGATTGGACACTAACGGGTGTCGCGTAAATTGTTTGAGATTTTTGTATATCGTTGTTTTGGGAAGGCGTACGTCCCCAGAATGATTGTTGCTGTTGTTCTATTTGACGATGCTGTTGTTGGGTGCTTATAGACGGTGTCAACGAAAGTTGGGTCTGTTGGTGGTGTCCCAAAGAATCGGTGTTAAATGTTAAATGTCGATGACTCGAAGGAATTTGTTGGGTTTCTATTTGTTGTATTTGTCGTGGTACGTCATCGTTAATAATACGATTAGATTGACCTACCGAGATTTGTCGGGAATCCTGTAAGGTGTTTAACTGATGGTTCGTCGTCTGAAACTGATTCAAGGAACTTTCGGGAAAGGGGGATAATTGTACAGGATTTGGTGGGAACGGGCCTGGGTGTAATGGATTCTCTCGAATCGCATAATGTTGTTCCAACTTTGGCACGGCTTTGAAGATTTCTCCTTCCGGTTTTTGAATAGGTAATTGCGGTTGACCTGGAATGCCAGCTTGCAAAGGTAATGCCTGATTGTACTTCAAAGATGTACGGTATTGTTGTTCCTGCAAGAGTCTCTGTTCGTGTTCCTGTTTGCGTCTTCTTTGTTCCTGAATTCTATGCTGTTCGTGCAATCTTTGTCGTTCCTGTAATCTTTGCTGTTCAGCAGCAGCCAATCTCTGTTGTTCAATTAATCTCTGTTCTTCTACCTGTCTCTGTTGTTCAGCATACCTCTGTTGTTCAACTAGTCGTTGCTGATCCGCTAATCTTTGCTGTTCCACTTGTCTATGTTGTTGTTGTTGTTCCACCTGCCTTTGCTGTTCTATTTGTCTTTGCTGATCGAATTGTCTTTGCAATTCTACGAGTCTACGATGCTCATGAAGCCTTTGTTGTTCGCGTTGTCTTTGATGTTCCCGTTGCTTCAATGCTTCTTGCTGACGTCGTTGTTCGTGGTACCGTTGCTTCTCTTGTTCTTGTTGCGAAAATATCGGAGGTTGTTGCTGCTGTTGTTGTTGTGGTGATGCCTGCGGAGGCTGCGGTTGTTTTCTTTCGACGTTGAAATTAGATTGAATAGGTCCAAGGGGTTGATTTTGTATTTGTACGCTTTGATGAGAAACCGAGAGCGTTGGCGGAAGTCCTGGTTGTTGAGGATGATTTATACTAATACGATGAGGAGGCCCGAAAGCAGTGGTAGGTGCTCGTTGGGATAAATCAGGCAAACCCTGAATTGGCAAAGATGGTTGCTGCTGAGGTCTTTGGGGTAATTGATTTCTTACCGATAAAGCTGGTGGAAATTGTTGTTGCCGTTGCGGTATAAATTTTAATTGTTGCTGCTGCTGTTGTTGCTGTTGTTGTTGTTGTTGTGGAATTAAAGATAATGGTGATTGGAAAGAATTAACGACTCTCTGTTGCGGGAACGCAGGTGGTACTCTTTGTTGTACAGGTTGCAAAGGCTGATAAGGACCATGTTGTCGTTTAGGTGTACCAGGTGGAACAGAACCAAGAGAATGAGGTTTGGTTACTTGAGTAGAACTAGGCGCATCAATATCGTTACGTTTATTGTGATTATTAGGTGGTAATTGATCGGTACCAAAAGTAACACGTATCCCACTACCACCAGAATGATAAGTCTCGCTTTCTGGTCTAATTATGGCTCTCAATGTGGTAGTTGGTTCTGGAGGTGACGGCGTTACCGGTTGGATAGGTTCTTCCTTATGATGATTAGGCTTGATTTCTTCGTGTTCTTCGACCGGTGTCAAAGCACGTACGGGTGGATCGTAGACGACTCGAGATTTCTCTCCATAGCCTCCTTTCTTTTCATACTTTACGTAATAAACTTGTATGGGCTCTTTAGTTGGTCTTGACGGCGTTGGCGTTGGTGGTGGTACAGGAGTCGGCAAAGTTTCGTTAGATTCCTTTATAATAATCTCAATAATCGGTTCCGGTTCAGATTGATAATAACTCAACGGATTGTCTTCGTATATACCACCAAGGTCATCGCTTTTAGAATTAATCAAAGGATTATAAAGTGGATCTCTTTGGGAGTATTGAACGATTGGTTCCATCTGAACTGCATAGGGGGGTGGTCTGGCACCTCTTCTTGCATGATAAGGTATCTGTTGTCTTTTGTCGCGATTCTTATTGGTCTCCTCTTTGGCATAACTCGTGACGATGATTAACGTCGTCAGGATTATTATCTAAAAAATAATTCTTTATCATCTAATGTATCGTGAAATACGCACAATTACGTACATAGATAGAAATACAAAACACACACATATATATACATATAAAAGTTGATCGAAAAGAAATCGTATATAGTTGAAGAAAAATCATCCTCTTCACGGAAACGGTTTATACGACTGCGTGATTAACCGACTGACCTGATTCAAGCCTATCGAGAAAAGATATCCTGTAAGCCCATAGAAGGCTGATCGATTTGTATTCAACCGACACCGAATGGACAGGCTACTACGTTGGCTGGTAGGTAGGTATAGTATTTGCTTCGATAAATGATTCCCAAGTCAGTGTTCGTGTTCTCCTTATGGCTAAACCGAGTTAATCGTCTTTTATACCCCTCTTTCCTCCACCTCCCTCTCTCCCCCCGGATACAAACCATAGAATACTTTGATTAGCTTTCTTAACAGAAACAAATTATGCAATCACCGTTTGATTTTATAACGATGCCTAATGATGTTACCGATTCAAACAACAAAAAAGGGTAAAGTAATATTTGAATTAAAAGGGAAGGATGAAACAAATAAAAAAATAAGAAATAAAATACGAGAGATCGAAGGAAGGAATAAAAATTCGCGATCTTGACCGTCAAAGCGGTTCAATGCCGACAATGGATGAGAGCGTGTCGAGAATTGTTAAGAAAATACGAGCGTATCCAATAATACACCACAATAATAATAGTAGTAGTAGTAGTAAGTTGTAGTAGTAGTAGTGGTGGTGGTAACAGAAATACAATACAAATTAAATGAACTTTCCACTTTTTTCCACCTGGCTGCGAAGTGCGATGCACTTTATTACAATGAAAGTGGAAGCGTTCGCTGTATAGCAATTCCATCTAATAATAGCTTTTACCTATAATTCTAAAGAAGATTCAACAACGAAACTAGGAGTTCCTTATAATTACCAATTTGAGGGACCTCATGACGATGACGACGTTGACGATGATGATCCGGTAAAAGTAAGTTTAGAATCCCGGAAAGAATAAAAAGAACAAGATACGATGAGACTTATCGTATAGGGTTTTAACGTTGTCCTTCTTGTTTCAAATGATCAGCACAACCCTTCGTTCAAGGTCGTACGTTGGATGTTAACTTGCGTGCTGATGACATTGTGTACTAGGAATTAGGGATATTGAAAAGATATTAAAGTAGAACATAGGAACAAAAAATTAGGGGAAAATTTGGGAGATACAGAGAGAGAGAGAGATAGAGAGAGAGAGAGAGAGAGTGAGTGAGTGAGTGAGCGAGTGAGAGTTAGAGAGTGTGTGAGAGAAAAAGAGACAGATAGAGACAGAGAAAGAAAGAGAAAGAGAAATAAAAGATGAGAAGAAATTAATCGGACGCGGAGACCGAACGATATCGAATGAAAGCTCGCATAGGAACTGAAGACAGATCGGGACCAGAGGCCCGTTTCTCCCTACTCGACGATGCCCACCACCATCATTCGTACATAAACTCAAGAAGCGCCTCTCTAATATCGAACGAACGACCACGGTGGGGCACCTTTCTCTATACTCTTGGGGTTAACACGAAAACTCACTGGCATATATTTATGTACACCGTATATATGTATGTATATATGTGTGAATGTATGTATGAATGTTTGTATGTAATACGTGTTTACTACTGGATGCTCATCCTCCTCCACCATTTCCTTCTCCCTCACCTTCTTTCTCCCCTTTCACCTCCTCTGACTCCTCTTCCACCACCTCCTCCTACTTTTCTTCCTTCTTCACTACGTGTCAACTACGTTCACGTGGGTTTGACCAAAAGAGAGAACCATCGCGTTTTTTACTACTTTATTTTTATATACATGCATTATGTATATGTTTGTATGTGTTTGTGTAGATTTGTGTGTACGATGTTTATGTGATATTTTCTCTCTTTCATTTTTATTAGAAAGAACAGATAGGACCGGACGTATGTGCAGATAGTGTTATTGCTGTTCAAGTACCATAGAAGACAGGTGAGTGACAGATCACATCCTGCGGTTTTACATAAGGGGATGTAACATACCGTTAATAATATCCCTTTTTTTTTAACACCCATGCGTTCGTGTGTGTTGATTTATGCTGAAACTCGATGGTTAATTTTATCTCGTTTGTTCATCTATTTCATGTTACTTGCAAATCATATATCTTTATTATTTGTTTAAGTTTCATAAACAGGGGTTGTAATATGATTTTAAAGTATTCTTTCAACATTCCATGACTCTTGGTGTAAAATTTGTTGCGCAATTTAGATCGTTAAATTATTTTATCAGTTAATCTTTTTTATATGACAATATTTCTTTTTTATGTTTTTATCTAAGGGAGTGTAATATGGCATTAAGTTTTTATTTTTTTACATTTATTTTTCATTAACTAGGTTAATATCTTTTTTTTTACACATCCGTTTGTTGTATAAATAGAATCGTTGATATATTTAAAGTAAAAATATTCCATTAGTTTATATAATTTTTATAAATTATTAAAAATAATTCTACAACAATCTAAACTGTAATTCTTAACGATAAATCGAAAGTAATAATTGAACTGAACCTCGGACTCTAAAGGATATCAATAGTATCTTTACGTCACTACTACTACAACTACTACTACATACAAAAAAATAAATAAAAAGACGGACTAGTTACGAAAGAAGAAAAGGAAAGGCCGTTCGAACTCTTAAACTGAAAGAGAAGAGTCCAGCCAACGGTCGATGAACGCGAGCATATTCAAAAGCTAAGAGGATGAGCACCCTTGTTGTAAGTAAGACTTTCCTCCTTGGATCCACTTCTCTTCCAACTACGAGAAAGGTAAGGGAGAGGTGGTGATGGAGGGGGCGGGGGAGACAGGGGACAGGGGACCGACGAGATTATATTCAAACCGAACACACCGTCCTACACTTTTTCGATGACCTCCAAGGCCCATCGAAACCGAATCCTGTTTTACCTTTCTTTTCGATTAATAGTTTGGTAGTAGTAGTAGTAGTAGTAGTAGTAGTATTAGTAGTAGTAGTAATAGTAGTAGTTTGATACTTGTTCGTAATCTATAGTTTTCATCAGTTTCTAACAATCTCACACTGTTTAACCCTTTCACGTTCGATAGCTACAAATATCTACAGAGTGTTCCATAAGAAGTTTTTATAAATGTACTTCCACGTTCCTAGAATTAAAATTATTCAACAAATCTTGTGTTAACGTTGGCCAATAAATGTCCTATTTGTTTTTTTTGTACTAATCGTTCATGTATTTAATTTTACCATTAAAGTTCATTATCGATATTGAATTGTTCGTATTAAAAATAAAATTTCTTTCAATAATTTATTATCACATATCCGTATTTAAACAATAGGAATATATTTATTGTGAAACATCCTGTATATATATACATATTCAATGATATCATTCTTCCTCGTTCATTCGATTTTAGGTCTCGCTCTTAGAAAGTACCACGACTAGAATATTTAATCATTTATTTACTTTTTATGTTCTTCGTTATTGTACGATTCTCATAAGAGACAATTTTAATGTCTTCATTTCATTTCATTTCATTTCATTGTCGTATTTACCTTCATAAATATTATTTAGAATTTAATGAATAATTTGTGATATTTTAATACGAGATCCTCTCCTGCAATTTTGGGAGGATTTAAAACTTCCTTTAGATTTTCCTAAAGATATATGATAATGTTGAAATAAAGAGTATATGTAATCTAATTAACGTTCCAGTCCAGTTATTTACTTATGAATGAGCATGATTATTAATCTTTGTTTTATGGAAAGTAATGATGTGTATTTTTCGTACTCGTAAACACACATACATGTTTGTTTGATGCGTGTAAAGATCTAATAATGTAAGTATTAAGCATTGTTCTTCTTCTCTTTCTTTCTTTTTAAACAGGCTCTTCGTGTGTTACTGGTTCGTTTCTTATGAAATCATGGTGGAGATCTAGTAAACCAGTTAAATGGGATGACCTAGTAGATATTTACTTGGGTTGCAAAAGCATCTGCACTGGAAACTTCTCGTTCATTGCGTAAGTCGTATACGAAATCGCCATCTCAAGAGAAAGAAAGAGAAAAAGAGAGAAAGATAGAGAGAGAGAGAGAAAGAGAGAATCATCGATGATCCTTCGCTTAGTTTCTCACGCGTTCTTGCGTACTTGCACGTACGGATTTATGTGATACCTCGTTTATTATCGCATACCTACTTTTAATGAGAGAATAATCAAGAAGAAGGGAAAGAGGGAGGAGAAGCAGGGTAATTTTCTTTGGAAAAAGAAAAAAAGAAAAATGAATAATTGCATTACGAAATGGTTTCATCTAATAACATCCATCGTAAAGAATAAATTAGTACACACAGTGTGTATATATAAGTGAGATAAATAAAAGAGAAAGAGATTGGCGTGAGTTCTAGGTTTGAAATTAAGCAAATTGTATTTATACTATACGTATAGATTTATTAATTTTGTCAAAAGATCAACGTTCGCTTAGAACGGCAGAGAAACCTAACCGAGAAGTAGAAGAAGAAGAAGAAGAAGAAGAAGAAGAAGAAGGGATTTGGCGAACGTTCAAGTGCCGTCAAGATTCAAGACGCGTGTCCCACTTGGCAACTTTCACTTACGTTGCCGTAAGAGGTACAAATAACTACCCAAGAGAGGTTTCGAATATGATGGGAAAGAGAATCCTTTACGATTTTTATTGAAACTTTTTTTTTTTTCCATCAACAACTGACCCATCATCATCGTCATCATCGTCATCGATAGATTAGAATTTATCTAAATGGCAGTACGTTATGTAAAGATTATTAATCGTTTCCTGTATATAAAATATAACTTAACGATTGAATTATTTATCAAACGAGAGATTTAAATGTCACCATTGATAATTATACTATCGTTTATGGTGTTTATTAAAATGTTTGAAGATATAAAGAAAACTTTGTTATTAGATTTGAAAAAGAAAATAGGATAAAATTATTGAATTTTTAGATCGTACAAGACGTCAATGACAAATCAAAGAAATTATTGATACACACACCATAAGATATATATAAGTATACTAAAAAGTT
Source organism: Mischocyttarus mexicanus (assembly GCA_023678845.1). Classification (NCBI taxonomy): domain Eukaryota; kingdom Metazoa; phylum Arthropoda; class Insecta; order Hymenoptera; family Vespidae; genus Mischocyttarus; species Mischocyttarus mexicanus. The sequence continues at coordinate 2,125,171 of JACGTP010000016.1, read as the reverse complement.
ATTACATAATTTCTATATAGTGTAAGGAATAGTTGGAAGTAGAAATCGATGGTTGCCATCGCGTGTCAGACACGATACGATTCTATCTGTTTAAGTTCTGTAAATAAGCAGTTATCGAGAGGATAGTTGTATGTTCTTTGAGCACCGGGAGCTCCTCACCGGTGGTGATGGTGATGGTGGTGATGGTGGTGGTTGTTCTGCTGCTGCTGCTGCTTGGGTGTAACGTAACTGTTGAAGAGTGAAAGTGTTGCAAAGTGGGACGCTGTAGGAAACTATGCCTCCATCTTTTATAATTAATAAAGTCAAGCAAAAAAAAACATCTTTTCATGCTGATATTTACTAGATTAGGTATATAGGCATATTGTTTTAACATGAACATGATACTTTCGCAATATCCGCTGATAATCGGTTTAAAAACTACGCTTCTTCTTCCACAATTTTCACACTCCAATTATGAAAAGATACTTATCACGCATGCGCCAACGCATTAGTTTTAGTTTCAATTTTTTCGCTTCGGTTAGAGTATTTTTTTAACGTCAACTAGAAAAACTTCCTGTTAAAATACATAATAATAAATTAATATTATTACCGCGTTTATCCTTTTTCAATTAAACGTACCAGTATTTTGTTGTTTCTTAATAATATTTTATATTCAATACTTTGATAATTTAATTGTCTATCAACCTTTTTTGTAATCCGAGATAAGTTCCATGTCATCTTCTTAAATTTCATACATTCCAATTGAAATTGAGGACGCATTTGGATGTGCAATAATAAAAATAAAAATAAAATCCAAAACCGATGACTAATTTCGAAATAAAATTTTGTCTTAGCTCATGGTTTTTAGTTAAATCGTCATTCGTATCTTAAAGATAATGAGAAACACGAAACAAATTGATTTTATAAGTAATGGGAAGGATAAGAAAATAAGAAATCAACGATACCAAATAAGAAATTGATGAGTTGGTATGTAAAAGTGTATGAGTAAGTATTTACTTACATACCATATTCGTGAAAGTGAAGCTTAAACTTTTTTCTTTCTTTTCTTTCTTTCTTTTTCTCTTTTTCTTTTTTTTCTTTTTTATATACAAGTTGACCACTTTGGACCGTTCACCTTATAAAGGTAAATGTGACCGATTTGGACAGTACTCTTCTTCTATACAGGTGACCTGAAAGTCGGAATTCCTATGTCAAGTAAAGATATTTCAAATACCACGCATTGAAATCACCGATGTGCGTATTTAAGAGATGGTAGCCATTTTATTTTTTGTATTTTAAACTCATCCTTATATATAAAAAATTACACATGGACAAATATGATATTAAAATATTATTTAATATAATTAATAATATTATTGTTTTAACATTGGGTATCAATTAATTTCTGCATTTTAGAAGATATTCAAAGAAATTTATTCTTGTTGAAATATTTTTTAATATTTTTAAATTTCGTAAGGTTTAGCACAGGGCGGCGCAGTATTACGTGTGTTGCATATACGTTCGTCGGTAAGGTAGTTTTTAAATGCTGCATTGGTAATAATTATCGACATATATAAACGAATGATTATATTTTATATAATTGAAGAGAAAAAAAGAAAAGTTATAAATAAATATAATTAAGTATAATATATTTTTATTTATCTGAAAATGTTTAATAATATCTTGTGATTTTTATATATTTTTTTATATTTTTTTTTATATATTGGCAACACTGTTAACCAAATCTATACAAATCGTAGTTCGTTGAAGTGAGTTTTGTGAAATAGGTTATCTTGTTTGAAAACGTGTAAAAACCATGAGTTTTAGAAATACTAAAGAAATAATAGAAGAAGGAGATGTTATTATATTATATTTAGGACATACTAATATGCATTCGTTGGAGGTAACACCTAAAACAAAGAACAAGAAAGGTGTTATGGTGGAAAATGTATTTCAAACTATTTATGGTGCACTCAAAGTGGCATCCCTCGTTGGCCAAAAATATGGCAGTAAAGTTAAATTATCCAAAGGATGGGGTCACGTTTTACAACCAACGCCAGAACTTTGGACCGTAACTGTTCCCCATAGAACACAAATTATTTACACGCCAGACATAAGTTTAATTACATATTTGATGGAACTTTCACCGGGCTTAACAATCATTGAGACAGGTTGAGAAAGCAGCTGAACTTTCATAATCCTAAAATAAAAATACGTTTACAAATATCTACACTTGGGTACATTTCTTGAAATTATATTTGAATATTTTTATAAGTTTTCTCATTCGATTCATAGTACATCAAGTTCTTGTAGCAAATTGTAGTAGTATTAACTTTAATTTGATAATGAAAGATATAAAATAATTATTAACGTATGCAATATGTATTAACGCAGTTAACTTATATTACATAAAGTTTATCAAATTGATTAAATTCAATTGTTCATATTTTAGGTACTGGAAGTGGTTCGCTTTCGCATGCACTTATTCGTGCTATTCGGCCGACCGGTCATCTTTATACGTTTGACTTTCACGAACAACGCGTACAAATTGCTACCGAAGAATTTAAGAAACACGGTCTTGATGATTTCGTTACCGTTGAATGTAGAGATGTTTGCGCTGAAGGATTCGGTGAAAAGATGGAAAACAAAGTTGATACCATATTCTTAGATTTACCACATCCGTGGTTAGTTGTAAAACATGCGTTAAATGCTTTAAAGAAGTCAGGTAATATTAATATTCAATCAACTTTCTGATAAATATTGTATAGAATTTTAAACTTTAATGTTTTTCATTCGATAGGAGGAAAGTTGTGTTCATTTTCCCCGTGCATTGAACAAGTTCAAAGAACTTGCGCAGAACTTACGTTAGAAGGTTTCATTGAAATAAAAACCTACGAATGTTTGCAAAAAGAATTGACGGTTCAATACAAGAATTTACCTGTTTTAAATTTGGAGTGTTTAAAATATAAGGTATATAATTGAAATTAATGTAATAACGTTGCTGTTAAATTGATTTAAAAAGCATAGAACTGTGTGTCAAAGTCTATGCTAGATTTCATGCTTCTTATATTCGTTACAGCGTAAGGGATTAATATTGAATATAATAATAAACTTTGTTCTGTTATTCTTTATTTTAAAGCGCGAAGATGAACAGGATAAACAACCAAACGTTAAGGAGAAAAAGGAACCGGAAAAATTGTTGACTGTAACTCATCCTCATTCGTTGCCCGGTCATACAGGTTTTATTACTATTGCTACTTTATTACCGGAACACGCGAGATCTTTTAAACAAGATGAGAAACTTTAATGTAAAGGAATATCATTATTTAATGATAATTTAAAATAATTTAGACATTACGATGACTTAATTTTATTTTGTTATTAGTTGTAATAAATATTACTTAATATTCTTTTACTGAGAGATATATCTTTATTATGATTCATTATAAAGTACGAAGTTAAAGAAATTAAGTAAAATAAGAAATACTATTATTTGATTAAAAACTTTTTTTTTATACTGTGATTCACAATGTATACTTTCATTCATCGTTTTACTACTAAATTCGATACATTTTTCCATAGTGTACTTTTTTTTTCTTCTTTTTTTCTTATTGCAAGATACAGGAGATTTGAAACAACTTTGTACATTTGTTAAAGTTAAAGTAATTCCTAATATTCGATCACAATTAGTTGAAAAATTAATATCTAACAATCATTTGTGTTTCAATAATTAATTTTGAACAATTATTCGTGATTTTTATTTATTTATTTATTTTTTTATAGATGTACAAATTCTCGTTAAAAGAAATGCAATAATTACAAACAATTTTATACTGTTGTTGATAAAAAAAAAAAATTGCATCCTCTTAGTTTGCAGTGATAATAACTATAAAGCCTTATTTTAACGTACCAACGGTGGGAAAATAATTATAAACTAATGCGCTATAATCGTGATTCATAAATTAATTAGCCAATTTATAACGAGTATAAATATAATATTTTAATATCGCGAACCGATTGTTGTAAGTACGCGAATGATTCTAATTTCAGTGGTATATATAATTAGGATTAATATTATTATTTTAATAATAATAACGGATACGATGATAAAGTGCAATAACATTAAACTCTTGTTTAATTAAAAAATACAACTTACTATCTATTATTCAAATCAAATAATCTAAATTAAAAAAAATATAGCACTTTTGTATTCCATTATATATTATTCTTAATAAACATTTAATCAAATATCGGAATAAAATAATTACTCATTAAATTTATCAAAATATTTATACAAATGTTTTTTTTTTGTTGTTGTATTAATTCGAGACATATTTCGTAATACGTAAAATACGAATCATTTCCAAAATTAGTTACTCATTTTTGTATTCATTTATATTGTGCATTATAATATATAATATATAATATATAAATGATACGTAAATGGCTAATTAATATGTAAATGTTGATGAGAGCATTTATATGAGGACAAAAAAAAGAAAAAAAAAAAGAATTATTTATATAATAAATGTCAGTACATTATATTTTTCCTCGCAAATAATTGCAAAGGTAAAAGGCACAAATAGAAATATATAATATATAATAGATATTTATGTGTGTATGTTTCCTATATACATGCATTATTGGCGAAGTTTTTATTAATAAAATTTAGAAAAACAAAATAAATGAGGATCCCAGTACAGAGCTTCTCAAAGTATTATTAACAATCCTCGCGTATGGGGGTAGCAGAAATTAGAGCAGAAAAATATAAAAAAAGAATTTCTTGACTATAAAAAAAAATTCATCAGAAACTAGGTCGATAACATTAAAAACTTATAGTAATTTGATTTTATTATAGTTGTAAGAGAAGATGGTAATTAAGGAGCTCGCGATAATATTTGCTTAGATTTAAAATAGGGGATGTTGCCAAATTTAGAAAAGTTTGAGAAGCTTCTGTTATATAATATTTCTTTTTGATATATATTTATATGTTGAATCATGAAATTTCGTGTATTAAAATATAATCTTTTTAACCGTATTATAAATGAACCGTATTGAAATGAAGTCAATGTTAATTGGCATCGTAACCAAGTCCAAATTCGCTCTTTTTTATTATTATTATTATCATCATCATCATTATCATCGTCATTAACATTAATATTATTATAATTCCGTTATACTGTATGAAATGATTCCACTCGTAATACTGTTCATTGTAAAAGCCCCTTAATTAATACATTTAATTAATGCAAAATCGATTGATTTTATAATTAGGCAACCTTAATGATTTTATTATTTTGGAAATTGAAATTCTCAAACATTTTAATTAATATTAAATGCTCGCGTGCGTGTCCTTTGTGAGATTTAAAAAAAATTCTTTTGCTTCCTCTTTCTGCATACTTTTTTCGGTGGATTATTTTTTTTTCTGTTTTTACTTTTGTTCTAGGTGCATAAGTTTAAATATGCAATTGTCAGTATCCAAATATTTTCTTGCTTACTTAAAATCTAAAATGACCACTTATATTTACTATTATTTACAACGATTTGGTTATTTCCAATGATCAACCCTCTCCCTGCCCTCGTCCTAGCCCCCTCCCACTGACACTCGTGTTAGTTTTCTTCATGTTTTTTGTTTTCTTTTCCGTATCAATAATAGGTTCGCTATAATCTAGTAGAGTCAATTCTTTGAATACTACCGTGGAATGCAGCATTCGTCATACCTTTTTTCTTTCTGTATGATTTCTTTAAAACGGGTGTTCTGAAAAAGAAAATGATTTTCAATCAACAAAGATTAGAACACGAAGAGAATACATAAAATGTGCACGTGTACATTTTTCTTCTCTTTTTTTAAATTAGAAAAAAAAAACAAACGAAACAAAAAGAAGGAAATATTTTTATTTATAACTACTCACGTCGGTATGCATGGAATCCACCAGAAACTTTGATCCCTGCCAAAATCATTTCCCTCTTGCAATGATTCTGGCAAATCCTGATTCAAGGTTTCCGGTAACGTCAATGTTAAAACTGCAACTACGAAGGACAAAAGTCCTAGAACGACCAAAGGTAATGCCGGATTTATGTCGGACTGAAATTAAAAATCATACATAAATTATTTGCAAATTGCATTATATATATATTAGATTGGGGAAAAAGAAATCTATTATTGTTTATTTATTTAAATATATTTAAATATCATTTTCATTTGTAAAAAGTTTGGATAATTTTATTAAGACGCATGTTGTTAGTAATAATATTAATTTAATTGATATTATAATATAGTGTATTTTATATACTAACCAGATAAATGATATAAGGTCCGATAATGTGAGCGAAATAACCAATAATATGGATCAATGAAACACCTTGCGCTCGTACCACCGTTGGTAACATTTCAGCAGCATATTGAAAACCAATATTCGCGGCAATGTTTACTCCTAAACGTGCCAATATAGCCATGGTCACAGTTAAATATCCTAAAATCATATCGTCGAGTAAGATTTGATAATTCAAAGTAATATTCTTATACATAAAACATACATACATAATAATAATAATAAAAATCAATGGTGTTTCTCAAACGGTACACTCGTTTATAGAACATTTTATTTTATAATTGATTTATGATTTTTCTTTTTTATGAGATTCCCCAAAATATTAATAATATTAAATGAATGATTTACCTTCGGGAGTTGCAATGGCAATGAATGAAAAAACACCGCATAAAAACATGGATGCGAAACCCATCCATCGTCTTCCCCATCTATCCAATAAAAGAGCTAAAAGAATAGCAGCTGGAAGTTCGGTCATCGATGCAAGAGAAAATGATGTGAATACGTCAGGATCCAACAATTTCATGTTCCATACATGACCATCGAATACCAAAACGATTAAAAGCCTATAGAAATTAAATATCAGTTAGCACTAATTTTTTCATCAACCCAATATATTTTTTGTTCCTTTTTGGATACTTACCAATATATAATAAGTATTATAGTAATAAAAGCTAGTCGAGGTAATTTGAAAAGATCCAATACGGTGTGTTGATGATGGGCAGTATCCTTTTCAGCTATGGCCTTACAACTTTTTTCGAATTCTTCGAAAATCTCTGGTTTAACGTCTTTACCATTAACCTTGGCGAATTTTTGCAACATTTCGATTGCTTTGGTTGTATTTCCCATCATGATATACCATCTAATTAATAAAATAATATTATGTGTAATAATATTATTATTTATTATTATTTAATTCCATTAGATAGATTAGTATTTTATAATAGTATAATAAATAATATTAGAACTAATATAATTTATATATAAAAAATTGATTTGCAAATACCGTGCACTTTCGGGTACGATCCATGGTCCAATAAATGCAACGATCATTGGAAATGCAGTTACGATACTTAAAATTCTCCAATCTGCTATCCAATAAGCAATCCACGGTAACAATCCGGATGCAGCGGCGAAATAAATTCCAAATGACATATTTGCGAACAATGTTCTATATCTTGGTCCGACATATTCGATAACTAAAAAAAACAATACCCAAAAAAGGAATAAATATGTATATATGTATGAAAAAAAAAAACAAAACCTTTTTTGATCTAATAAAACTTACCTATGATAAATAGTATATTGAAACAATTGTCGAATGAGGAACCGACGATTAATCTTGCCAAACAAAAGCTCCAAAAACTATTGCAAAATGCAGTAGCAACCGATGCGAAAAATCCTACGGCATTGCAGGAAACCAATGCTGGTATTCTACCATAATGATCAGCTATGTAACCAAATATAAAACCACCGATGATACTTCCTACGAAAAATGCTGATTGCGCTGCTGAACTTAAAAACGTTTTCTCGCAAACCCAGGATAACTGTTTTCCATAAGAAAAGAAACAAACCATTGGAATTAAAAGAAATTAAAAATAGGGTATATAAAAACAAATTGGAAATTATTTCTATGAGAGAGATTATGTGTCGATGCAATAATAATAATAATAATGTTACTTTGTTTATTTAAAAAAAAGAAAAAATAAGGAAAGAAGATTATTCTTACCTCGGCAGCAATGGAAGCGTATGGTATCATCGTGTAATTAAATTCCCATCCATTATTGCAAGGAATTTTAGGCCAATTCGGATCAGATTTTATGATACCTTTATTAATAATATCGGTGTAATTAATGTCGTACATAAAACATCTAGAAAATGTTGTCGAACTTTCTAACTTTAATTCATCGTTAGTTGGTGGTGGTATCGATAATGCGATTCTAAACAAAACGAAATCAAATATAAAACAAATTAACTCTTAGTACAATCGATTTTTTATTTTTTTCTGTGATTTAAAAAAAAATAAATGTACGTAACTTAAATACAATTTAACAATGAATAAATAATTTAAAAAAAAACACAATGCAGGTAACAAGATGAAATAAACAAAATATTCGTTAGAGTAATTTGAATTGAATTGAACTTTCTTCTTATATTCATTAAACGATTTAAAAACGTTCATTAATAATTGGAAATAATTTATAGAAATGAATTAATCGTTGAATAGAAAATTCTTCGAGATGAACGTTTATTATTTTCTGTTAGCAAATATATTTTAACGTGTAAATGTTAATAGTTTAAACAGGAACGTTCGATGCTGGTTACAAACGCGATAGTGCGAAGGTTACTTTGAATGGTCTATAAAAGTAAATTTACCGTGTCACCTGATTAGTTGTTTTTTTCTTTCTCTTTTTTTTATTTTTTTATTCTTTTTTATCAACAACGATTGTCTTATAATTAACCGGGACCAGAACAAGATAGAACACAATTACAAGGTGAACTTTATGATCCACGTTTTATCGTTTTCTTCGTCATTTTCTTAACCATCGATACGTCAAATATCCACACACACACACACACACACACACACACATACACATATATAAACAAAATTACGAAGAAATAATTTTGCGTATTATTTTGCGAATAATTTTAAAAACAAATTACATTTGTTTGTTTTCTTATTTCTATCCGATATCGGATTTTTTTTATTATTCATTCACATATTGCAAACATATACTTGTTTCGTTTAACGTAATCGTTTTTTAAGAAGGAAAAAAAAAGTAAATAAAAGGAAACAGACGACGAATAATTAAAAGGAAATAAAAAAAAAGTATCGTAGAGATTAGACGTCGAACGAGATCTCGATTTATGGTTGATTAATTTTCATAATAATAATAAAATCCTCTATTGCGAATTGCAATAAGGAATGACTTTGAAAAAGCTTAGAACACGTCTCAGTTCTCTTATTATAATATTTCATGAGTAACGATTTCGTGGAAATCAGATGGGTCGATGATTTATGACAGAATCCACGTGATGTATTCTTTTTCTTTACACTTTTTTTTTATTTATCCTCAAGCGTTGGTATTTTCAAAAAATCATCGTTTTCCCTACCAAGAAACATTTAATCGATTCATTGTTTTTTACCAGTTTTTTTTTTCTTTATTAGAAGTCGATTATTGAGTTATCATTTTTTGATATAAGAAAACAAAAACTAAATTCATATGGGTGTGTATATTCAATTAATGAATTATAAAATTACATATAAAGAAAATTAAGTATATTCGTAAAATGAGGTTTTTAATATTAGATTTTTTAGTGGATAAATTGTAACAGATTTTTAGGAGAAAGGAATCTGTTACATATAAAATAAAGTTGGCCACCCCTGATTCTAACTGACGTAATCAAACGATCAATTAGAAAAAAGATATATATTTTATTATATTGCAAGATTTTTTGTTCCCTCTCGTATCTATCGTTGTTTCTACATTTTGCATAATCGTTCTTTCGTTCGTTCGTGTTCGTTCATACGTTCATTGCCATTTCTATATACCATTTGTATAGTTTGGCTGATCGTAAGAAATAATAAAGACAGAAAAAGAGGAAAGATATATAATCGTAGTTATTATCGTAAAATGCAATCTGGGAATCAATTTCTATTTATTCATACACACTTTGATATTTTATTAATTCGTAAATAAAAATATATAAAAGTAATTTTCTTTAAAATAAATTAATAATATATTAATAAAAAATAATGTAACAAGGAGATACAGGGTTTTAGAAATACTAAATACGATCCTGAGAAAGATAAAACAATTTTTTCAAATGAAAAAGATGATTAGAATTTTATTACAATAATCTTTACTTGCCTAGTGTATTATTTTGCTTAATAAATAAGAACTATCTAACGATCTTTGACGTGTAGGTAGAATATCGTCGTGTGGGTGCTATTTTGCATATTGCATTTCAATCTCGTGGTTTTTCCTTATTGCACATTTTGTTTACGATTACATTTTGTTACGAATCGTAGATGTTGACATTATTTATTTCTATCTAATCTTATCTAAAGTAAAGTCTAATTACCTTTTTAGAGAGATTTTAATATTTTTAAAATGAATTTTAGAGATAAAATATTTTATCGTGTACGAATACGAAAATAATTTAATAATAATCAATATATATATATATTGATTTATTTATACGAAGAATAATGATTTATTTTGATAAATGATAAATGATCGATAAATAATTTTGATAAATGATTTTAATAATATTTATTGATTTATTTATACGAAGAAAAATGATCCATGTCATTATGAATTAATTTTAAGATCTTATAAATTTAATTTAATTTTTTGATCTCTTATAAAAAGATAGGAATATTTAATTTATTAATAATATTTATATATTATTATATTATTTTATATTATTTAATAAATATATATTAAATATATTTTTTCTAATTATGTGTGACGAGGTGGCCGAGTGGTTAAGGCGTTGGACTGCTAATCCAATGTGCTCTGCACGCGTGGGTTCGAATCCCATCCTCGTCGAGATGCATTTTATTTATTTATATAAAAAATTAAGTACTAATAATATACTTATTATTATTTATTATTTAGTAAGCAATATATATTTTTATATAAATATATATAGAAGCTATATTATTATTTGAAAAGGCCAAGTAAAAAATTAGCAAAGAAGAAAATATCCCCTAAAGTTACAGATAATACAATTAATGAGTTTTTAATAGCAAAAAATTATTCTACCTTTTGAACATTTATTCATTTTAAAATTCAAATTTATATAAAAACAATTTTTATACTTCCTCAAGTATTAATAATATTTTATTGAATATAATTTATATTTGATATTTATTTTCACATCAGTGTAGGAAAAACTATAAAGTGAAATTTAAAAAATACAACATACCATATATTTTAGTAAACTTTCACGTAGTAATAAAATAACTTAAAAATTTATTAAAATGACGTTTGATAATGATTGAGCAACTTTTTATTATCGTCTCTATGAATCCTATATAGAAAAGTTTCAATAAGCCAAATATAAAAAAGGTGTTCGAGAAGTTATATTCTATTTATAGTTCGACATTTAAAACGCAGTGTTGTAATCTTAGATGATGTCGTCTTCTTAAATGCGTTGTGTTTTTATACTTATATCATTTTTTTTTTCATCAAATACGATCACTAATAGTTTTTAAATGTTTAGGAGTCATTCGTACTTATACAAAATAACGTACAAAATAAAATAAATTAAAAAGGAAAAAAAAAATTGGATAGATTAAATACCATTAAATAGATGTCTATTAATTTTCATTAATGAAAATAAAAAAAAAGAAAAAATTGATAGAGATTATTATAGAAAATAGGATAAATATTTTCTCGTGTATTGTATTAGAAAATACCTATGACAAATAACATTTATTTTCACGCACGTGAATGACGATGTTTTCTTTTCCTTGCAACTAAACGATTAAAATGCAAAGAAAAAGAAACAAAAAAATAGGCTGATACAAAAAAATTTTGCATTAAATATCAAATTACGAAGTATGAATATAAAAAAATTCCAGTCTCATGTTCTCACTCACATACGTGTCCGATATGTTTGTTCATAATCATGACTACTTATCATTTAATAAACCTAATGTCTAGAATCGATCAAAAAATTATACTAATAGATAGTATCTATTTCTCTAAGAAGAAAATGAGAATGTACAACGATTAGCGTCAATTTCGCGTTTCCCTGTTTTCAAATCCATTTTTTTTTTTTTTTTTTTCTCTATTTCTCTCTTTTGATATATGTGTGTGTATTGTATTATTAATGATAATCGATTATCAAGGAAATGTTACGATGGTAAACATCGCGTAGATTTTAACTCGTAAATTGCATCGAACTATTACGAGAGAACCAGGTGTATTATGCAAATTAACTTATGTTATAACCAATTGAAAAAAAAAAAATGTGTCGTAAAAACAACACCAAATAACAGCTGATTTATGATAAATTTGTTTCTAAAAGTAAAAACAGAATATTGTAATACTCACGAAATAAATACTATATTTATTATTTAATTATTATATATAATAATAGTTTGTATATTTTTCTTATGTCACTGGATATGAATAACTTATAGAAATTATTTTAAAAAAGAAAAAACCTGAAGAAGTTTTCCTTATAGGAATAAAAAAAGAAAAGGAAAAAAAAGAGGTTATTAGATAATGAAAGATAATTTTTCGAAAATAAATATAATGAATAAAAAAAAAAGAAGTAAATGGAAAGGAAAATAATAATTAGCGTGTCAATTGGTAATGTATGTAGAGGAAAAACGTATGAGTATGATGATGTGTGAGTTCCAGTTAACACACTGTCTGGAATGATTTCATACGATAGTGGATCAACACGTGGTTTTCCCGTTTCATTGATTTTCCGACTTTCGAAGGAATTCCGTTTCTTGTTTTTCCCATTCCCCCTCCCATCCCTCTATTTAGAAAGAAATGAAAATTATTTTCCGTATTTGAAAAATATTTATTATGAAAGTATTTTTTTTTAACTTAAAAACCGATTAATTGAGAGATAGTATAGAAAATTGGAAATATTTTTAGTATAAACAGGAAACATTTGTGTAAAAGATAAGAAAAATATTTGGGGAATTTTAAGGAAGAGAAAAGAAGCATCCGATGATTGTCGAACTCGAGAAATGTAGTTTTCCTTGAAAAAGATGATATTCGTGGTTCCCAGGTTAGTAAAACGTTGAATGCATGAGGATAAAGGCGTTGACTCTGTTTCTTGCCTTCGAGCGTTTCCACTGAATTCGCATGATCATTATTTCCTTCTTTTTCTCTTTCTTTTCCCGTTTTTTTTTTGTCTACACGTGTCTGTCTGTTTGCGTGTGTAAATATAAGATGCTATTCACTTTTGATGCCATGAATTCTGGTACAAGAAACCAATGTTCAGCAGGTACCAACGTTATGAAAAATTGTGCAAAATTTAGAAACGTGTAAACGAAAGTAAATTGCAGTACAAGATCGTGTTTTTTTCTCGGTCTACACATATCTATCTGTGTGTCAGTGTGTGTGTGTGTGTGAAAACGTAGATGCAATTACTCACCTTTGATGATCAGTAAAATTGTAATCCATGAGTTCAGGTACAGAACACCAATGTTCAGCAGGTACCAATGTTATGAAGAATTGTGCAAAATATAAGAATGCGTAGACGAAGGTGAATGGCAATAAAAGAAAAAAAAGGAACAATTGATAACGATCGGCTTCTCCGACGTATGGCAAAACGTCGTCGAAAGTTTCGATCTTCGTTGACTCGTTGCCATCTTCTGCCTTTCCAGAATCCACTACTACCGTCATTTTTTCACTCTGAAAAACAAATATTGACATTTTTTTATTAACTAGGTTTATATTTATTTATTTATTTGTTTGTTTGTTTATTTGTTTATTTATTTATTTAATTGTTTGACTCCGAGTATAGATTCAACATTATTTTTACGTTTTACTTACTGAAAAAGAAACACCACAGAATATTTTTACAAGGACGGTATTTTGTTTAAATAATATATTGTGGTTTGTCGATGAATAATACAAAAAAGAGACGAATATTTATAACATTTTACGTACAAATAATAAATTGGATATATATTAAAAAATAATAATATTTTATTGATATATTTATAGGATATTTTACGCGTAGTAATAAAATATAGTTAAATCAATAAACCTGTAATTTTCAATCAAAGAAATGATCGAATGCGTAGATTTTTATTCACGTAGATATAAAATATTGAGAATTATGATTAAATATTGGTATTCGATCGAAATAATATTGGTTGACAAAATAAATTTTCTAAAATAAAAAACAGAAATAAAAAAATCAGAACCCTGGGTAGTAATAAAATATTGGTTTAGCCAATAGAACTGTAATTTCCAATCAAAAAAAATAATCGAACGGAATTTTTATTCATTCGTATATAAAATATTGAAAATGTTTTCTCTCAATCGATTGACCGACATTACTAAACGAAATAAATTTAATATAAAAATATAAATTTACCAATGATTGAAACGAAAAAAAAAAATAGGAACAATCCAACGTAATTAGTCGAACCTTTCGAATGGCGAAAAAATTAAAAAAAAAAGATTTAAATAAAGAAATAAAAATAAAAAATGAATTTCTTTGACCGTAGATTAAAGTTTTACGACAAAAATAAAATAATTAACAAAATATTCAAAGGAAAATAAAATTGTGACGATAAAAGTTAAACGTTTTGATGACCGGAAGATTAAAAAAAATTAAAAAAGAAAGAAAAAAAGAAAACAAAAAAATAATTAAAAGTAGACACGTGTCACGTATCAAGTTAGTTTCGTCGATTGCGGTTTATTAATCGTCATGGTGGCATCGTTCTTGTTTCACATAAGAAAATAGACGAAAGTTAATTGAACGCGAATTAAGGGGAATTAAAGTCAGACGCGTTCTTATTAACTTCGCGTATTTGCACGAATTCACGCACATATTTACACAATTAATCTATGTGCATATATATATAAGTGTGTGTGTGTGTGTGTGTGTGTAAAGTAATTAATAAAAAACGTTAGATATCTAACACGCGAAATTTGATTTAAGACACACGGTTATCTTGACGTTAAAATGACTTTCAAGGTAATCATATTTATTTTCGCTATATTTCGCGAACTGTGAATTTAGGAATATTTAATTAATTAAAATTTCGATTAAAAACAAAATTTGGTACTTGTATCTATCCATCAAAGTTTTATTTCATTGAATTACACGACAGGAATAAAAATTTGTTTTAATAATAATAAAAATAACCATCGATAATAAACTTTAACACATTTTACGATAATAAATAATATATTAATTTTATTTTTTCATTTATATTTATATATATATATATATATAAATATGTTAAAGTCAGATCAACAGGTTGTGAATGAAATAAATATCAATGTATCTCTGCTTGTATATTTAATGTAAATATCTAATTATACAGTGTAATGTGTTGTGTGTGTGTGTATGTGTCGTTTAAACTTGAATGATTAATTGAGAAATCAATTAGACACTAGAAAACTGGTTTTAATCTATTTGAACAATCTATCTAATTTGATCGATATAATATTATCAATTTAATCTTTTGAATGAAACGTACCAAAAATTGATAAAAATTGTGTTCACATCTGTTGATAGAATTTTTATTGTTATTTTGTCAAGATTACATATATTTATTTTTAACAGAAAAGAAAAAAATATTAGAAAATTATTATGACAGATGATTACTGGGTGACATTAGACAAACATATAATTTAGAAAATGATCTTTTGTTCTCCATGGTCATGGCCGAGAGGGATATGAATCTTTCATTAAGTATTTATTTGTAATCTATGTATTTATTACTGGTAGTAATGGTTAATTGGCACGCCTTGTTATAGATAGCGCGTGAAACAGATAAAAAGTAAGATTAAAAAAAATTAAAAATACAGGAGGCGATGAAACTGCGTTACGCAACTCATGTTTATAGTCTTTTTAGATTTTGCATCATTGATTTTTCCTTAAAAGTTATTTGTCAAGTATTATTTTGTATATATTTACTTTTACATTCTTAATAACATCTTTTCTTCTTTTTTCCATTATTATTATTATTATTATTATTAATTATTAAAAATAATCTTCAACTTTTTTCTATCACGTTTACATAATTTGTATTTGAGCATAATTTTTTCTTACACACGATTATTATCGTCATTAAAATTTTGCTTATCAACTTATCGTCTCCTATTTCTGATTCAAATTTTCTTATTTTATTATTATAAATATTATTATCGTTATTAAATTATTTTTTTGATCAAAAATCAAAGTAAAATTATCGTATCTACTTTAATCTCCACAGTTTATCTTTACTTATTTTCGATGTATCTCACTTTGGACTTCAATCAAACATTTTCTATTTTATTCTCATATTATCGCAAATAATATAATAAAACTCAAATACAATAAGAGTGATTATTCATATACCTACTTATTAATATGTTCATCAATTCATTCTCATCTTCTTATCTAATTGTAAGTTTATAGATTTTAGGTTTCAATTTAATCTGGAATCGGGAACGAGATAATACCAGGTCTCAAAAACCGGTTCAATGAGGACACAACGAACGAGAACGGCGAACAGCTAATACAATTCTGTGCCCAGAACGAGCTCCGAATAAACAACACCTTCTTCCCACACAAACAACAACAAAAATTTACCTTCGCAAACAACAGAGGACTAAAGTCAATAATTGATTACGCCATAACGAATAGAAGTGTGCATCCTTCTAAGATACTAGACGTAAAGACTTTAAGCTCCACTAATGCCGGAACAGACCACAGCCTGGTACTAACAACATTCAGACGCACGGTTCAACTAAAGATGAGAGGTCCACAAAACTCAACAGAACGTTGGAACCTCGAATCTTTTTCAAACGACTCGACCAAACATCTTTACGAGCAAAGACTGAAAAAATACATAGAAAATAACAAAGTTGGACCAAGCGACGATGTGGAGGATGCATGGAAGAAACTCTCCACGAACATAACCAGAGCGGCTGAGGAAGCATTAGGTAAGCGAAGAATTGGTGGGAAGAAGAAAAACAACAAGAAGCCATGGTTTACAGACGAAATAAGAGACCTAGCCATGGAGAAAAAAGAAGCTTATATACATTATAGAGACAAGAGAATCAACCACTCGCAATATAAGCTTATTAGAAACAAGACGAACAACAGAATAAGAGAAATAAAACGGAGCTTCTGGGAGAAGTTTTCAACAGACATGGAGCACGATATGTACGGAGGTCAGAAACGAGTATGGAATATGCTAAGAAACCGTAGCAAACCGTTGAATGAATACGTGCAATTATGCAAAATTTCCAAAGAAAGCTGGGAAAAACATTTCGAAAACCTTTACCGTAAGTCTGACACTAAGACTCAAACAGAAAAAGCTGCAACTGATGAGCAAGGACATTGGAGGTGCACAAAAGAACTACTAAGGGCGTCAATCCAGAAACTGAAGAGCCGCAAAGCCCCAGGCCTGGACAATATCACCAACGAACTGATTAAATACGGAGGTCCATCACTGATAGACGACCTGAATAGCCTTTTCAATAAAATCATAGAGGAAAGGAAAGTGCCAATCCAATGGAAAGATAGCATAATCATACCGGTATTCAAGAAAGGGGAAAAAACCGACCCCCAAAACTATAGGGGCATTAGCCTTCTGAGTGCGGTTATGAAACTTTTCACAAAATTAATATCAGAAGTTGTAGCTGATACAGGAATAAGCGAAGAACAGCAAGGTTTTCGAAAAAACAGGTCCACAACAGACGCAATCTTCGTTCTGCGTCAAATCGTAGAAAAGGCAATAGAATACAACAAAGTTGCCTACTTATGCTTTGTCGACTTAGAAAAAGCATTTGATAACATCAGACTAACAGATGTAATCAATGTACTAAGACAAAGAAAAATGGACCCTGGCATCACAGCTATAATAGAGGAAATCAACACCGGCAACACGTGCTTCATCAAAACCAACGGAGCCCTTTCGAAGCGAGTACACGTAGCAAATGGAATTAGACAGGGAGACAGCTTAAGCCCAATTCTATTTAATTTAATCATGGACGAAATAATAAAAGAAGTAATGACTGCCGGAAAAGGATACAGAATGGGGGTTAGGGAAATAAAACTTATAGCATACGCTGACGACGCAGTGCTAATAGCCGAAGACGAGGACAACCTGCAAAGATTGCTGTACAGATTTGAAACAACAGCCAAAAAATTTAATCTCAACATTTCTGTACATAAGACAAAGTCGCTCACAATATCTAAAGAGCCAAAAAGATGCAAACTTGCAGTTAATGGACTTAGCGTCGAACAGGTGATGAAATTCCGCTACTTAGGAGTCAATATAACTAGCAGTAAGAACATCATAGAAGAAGTACGAGCTCAAACAAGGAAAGCAGCAATAGTATCCGGCTGTCTTAGAGACATAATTTGGCGCAACAAGTACATGAGCATCAACTGCAAGTCTCGTATTTACAAGACCTGTGTAAGGCCAATTATGTCATATGCCATTGAAGCAAGAGCCGAAACCGCTGCTACTAAGAGACTACTAAGGAGCACAGAAATGAAGACCCTACGTTCCATCTCTGGCAAAACACTGTTAGACCGCCATCGCAACGAAGATATAAGAAAAGAGTGCAATGTCCAAGATATAGTGCGCTGGGCCCGCCAAAGAAGGAGAGAATGGAGGGATCACGTTGCGAGAATGGAGAACAACCGTCTGCCTAAGATAGCACAAACACAGAAGCCAAACTCGAGCAGGCTACCGGGAAGACCTTGCAAACGATGGTGTGAAAGCTGGACCTCCTCATCGCAGGAGGTATAAAAATACAGAAAAAGAATAAAAAGTTGGAGAAAAAAACAGGACAATGTCCTAAACTAAGAAGAAGAAGAAGAAGAAGAATTTAATCTATATTTTTTATCTGTTTTCTTTTTGATAACGATTAAATGATAAAACTCAATCACCGTTACTGTTTCTATATTTAAATATAAAATATGATTTTCACTCTCTTGATGATGAAATATCGTGAAAGTTACTCAAACATTTCGATAAGACAACATAGGTTTTTTTTTCTATTTTTTTTCGACACAAATATGATTATTATGAAAGAAAATATTCGATTAGTGGAAAAAGAATGTCGGATTTTCCCATAGAATTATGACCATAAATCTGACATGACCTAGACGTAATTAAATATATATTAGGGTATATATAAATATTATAAATTAAGAAATAAATATTTCTACTGTTTCTATATTTAATATACAGCTATATAAATTTACTATAACAACGATAAATTTATATATAAACAACTATAAAAATACAACTATATAGTGGGTTTCTTCTTACCACAAGAAATATATAAAAACCCAATATATAAAAACATTAAGTATGTTACTCATAGTTCAATACCAACTTTCTTCTATCTCTCCTTCTTTTTCTTTAATTGAATTTTCATTTAATTAGTTAACTATCTCAACAATTTCTTTTGTTAGATTTCCTTTCTCATTTAATTGTTATTTCAGTAATGGCAAGGACAAGAAATTGAAGGATCCTATCATCCAACTCTGTTGTTAGATACTTTTCTTTTTACTGATTAATCACGAAAGATAATTATCAGGGAGTACAATTAGAAATAACTTAATTGCTTAACGATTATAATTCCAATTTTTAAAAAGAACCCGTTTTAACGGAATTGTTTACAAGAATGCGGATAAATTATTAAACAGATTCCATTGTATAGTTTTAGATAGCTTTTTTCAACATCCGAGTGTTGCTACAATTTTATTCAGTATCGTATTAATACTTTTTAGTAATAAATTAGGTATACAAATATTCTCACATTATTTAGTACTAATATTTATTATTTTTTTTTTTTAATGAAGGTATTTAAAAGTGTGTTTTATATTTTTGTTATAAACAAAATATGGATTAGGAGAATGAAAGAGAGAGCCACGAAAAATGCGCCTTTTAGTTGATACGTTACTGACAGTGTCACAGCAAAGTCCTCAAGAAGAAGAATCCTTTATTTCCTCTTTAAACAAGATTCAACTTGGAATTAATTGACTTTTAAAGTTTTATCTCTCTTCTTTTTATAACTTGGGAGAGAATTTAGTTAACGTATCACGTTTCTTTTACACGTCATCTCGAGACGAAGACAAATAAATGAATTCGAATGAGACGATGATCAAGATCTAAGGTATCTACATTTATGCACATGCGTTTGTTGTATTCAAATTTAAAACTACAATTTTGCGCCATTTGAAGAAATTAATAATATATTATATAATACAAATAAATACTACCATTTGTTTGATTAAATCCTTAAAGAAAAATAACGTATTCTCTTTTTTTTTTGTTAAAAGAAAAAGAAAATAAATAAAACTTCTATCGATTCGTTCAAGACGAGACAAAATTGTTAATCTCGGTTGAGACTATTTTTCTTTTCCTTCTTTTTCTTTTTTTAATTTTATTAACATTCTGTTTAAATAATGTAGCTACTCCTTTCATTAATATTAATAAATCTCAATTCTTCGATTAGAAAGTTGGCGAATGATGATTGCTACGATAAAATGATTCGTCCTTGTACAAATACCCATCCAGGGATGGTTTTAAAGTTGAGAGAACTTTTACGATTGTATGTGTGTGTGTGTGTGTGATTCAATATTTATTAAATTAATTCAATTGATCCTTTCAATTTTTAATTTCCCCTTCCTTACTCTTCCTTCACTCAACCCCCTTCTCCTATCATCTCCTTCTTTTCTTCTGTCTCTTTTTTCCTTTTTAATTTTTTTCCATTCTCTTTATTTTTCATTCTATAAATTTCCTGTTCACTCCCACCCTCTTCTTGTTTTTTTTCAAACTTGACTCAGGACGATGTTACGTAACAGGCATAATTATTGAAATCTGCAAAACGTTTTTGATGGGACCCACGGTAATCCGTAAAATCATTTATTCAAGCGTATCAGACTCTGCTCGAAATAATAGCAATCGATAACAAAAAATGATCTATTCACGTTCACTTGGAAGTATGATTTAAAAAAAAAAAATGCACGATTTCCGGAAATGCAACATGAGTTATAAGTATGTGTGTGAAACGTGAAACAACGTAATATTTCAACAGTTATAATAATTTGTCGACACGAAAGAAAGGTTGATTTTCAAGGATACCGTATCTTCGGTTAAAAAAAAAAACTTTAACACCTCTGTTAACTACTATTCAATAATTTATTTATGTATTCTAACGGTTCCTTTTTTTTAGAACCAAATATTGATATACCTGTATTTAGTGTTTTAATTTTAACACTGATTTAAAAAAAAGAGAAGGAGACAAAAATTGTAATGGAGGAATCCAAAAATATTACACAGCTAAACGATTAATTAATAATTCGGATCTTATCGAGTATCTAAATCTGTGTGAGTACACTGATTTTAGATAATTAATTTATTTTTAAATGTTTGAGAAAATGTAATTCCTTAAAGAGTGAAACTTGTGTAAACTTGATACAAGTTCGTTGTAAATGTTACCATAATTAAGAATAACGATGTATAACATCAATATCTAAACAAGGAAATACGTAGTAGGAAGTGTTATCTGAAATAAATATTGAAAAAAATAGAACGATTTGGAAGAAGACAAATATTTCCTCGTTCCTTTTTAAAACATACTATCGAACTAACTATTACTCGAAAGGAAAAAGAAATTATTTGAAAAAAAATAAGAAGTCAAAGAATAAAATAAACGAGGCGAAGTTAAGAATGAAATGACTCGTGTATAGAAAAAAAAACACACGTTAACAATCAGTCATAGACACATTTTTCACGAGCACGTTTAGTCTGGTTTTTTTCCCGTAACAGTAACAACCAATAACTATTACAGATTATATCTAATCCAACTATACACACATACTTGAAATATATTTCTAATTCTTTCATATCTTTTACTCTACTTCTAATATCTTTTCTTTTTTCTTTTTTTTTTTGTTAACACGTTTATATGTTAACGCTATACAATCTAATGAATAAAGAATGTTAATACCTTAGGTATAATAAGTTATAGTGATTTATAGAAGTATTCAACGTTTGCTTTTAATTTCATTATTTCAAAATTTTTCTTAAAAGAAAGCACATAAAAGACTAACCATGTAAAACGTACAGAAATATTAATTGTATTTTTATTACATTTTTACGAATGTACAAAATACTCTCGTGAAATTAATTTTTGAATTATTTATATATTAAATGATATTCTAATAATTAAATATACTTTTACAGCAAAAATTGATGTCTATTTGGAAGTCAAATAATTTAGAAATTATTTGTATAGCAAAGTTGATATTTCGTATTACACATGTATATGGTAAATATAAATTATTACAAATTTACAGTAGCTTCAAACAAGTATTTCTATGAATCACTGTAAATACGTTTTGAAACACGTGTACTAATTAAATACGGATTTATATATAAGCTGTATTATCTTTGACTCTAAAAGAGAATGAAATCTCGTTTCAAGGTGAAACTTCGTAATTTAACATGATTATGGTAAACGTATAGCATGTGTCCACATTTATACGTGTGTGTTAGTGTAAACTTTTGTATCAATTTAAAAGTACATATTCCAATATCCTATTTCTATTTCTCTTTGTATTTAAACGATACGTAAGTAACATGTAAACACACATTCATATAACGTATTTTTCCTAACATACACAAAAAAATTGTTATATTTAAATATAAAAGAAAATAGTGTACGATTGACTTCAAGGTAATGATTTGTCGTTTAGTTTTATACGCTTATTATTAGATATCACGCTTAAATCATTATGTTAGTAAAATGTTCAAACGTCATTTTTTAATCTTACCATTCAAATAAAAGAACCCCCTTTTTATTTTTATCTCTTTTTTTATTTATAGAAAATTAATTAATTCTTAAACAATTAGTTGTCAAAAGCCAGGGGTCCAACGAAGAACGTTTTTCATATTGAATTAAATTCGCTTCTATATTATTTATATTATTTTATAAAAATCCCTTTTTATTATATTTTTAAGGGGAAGAAAAAAATGTATGCAAAAATCATTAACGGAAAGGTATCCTAAATTTAGATTTTAAAAAAACACTTCGTATTGATATGTAAAATTAACGCAACACTTGGTATTATTACATATTCTTCTTATTACCATTATTTACATTTGCTTAGATAAGAATCCCATAAAATGTTGGAATATATATTCGACTAAAAATCGCAAGGGGAGAAACGTCAGCGAACTGTTTTACTCGAATGGAATGTGTAGAATAGCACTTAAAGGGTGGGGGAACCTTGGGAAGATATACCTGGGATTAAGAACCGGTTCAAGGTCGAACGAACGGGTGTACACAACGTTCAAGGTGTCCAAAAGTTCGACTAGATGGAAAATAATACTTGTATTTTTTACCATTTTTGGGGAAATACCGTTTATGGTGATGTTCTAGTTTTTCCGTAAAAAATAAAATACCTTTTAATTGATAACAACTACAATAATAATAATAATAATACTATTTCCAATAATACGTCACACTCTATATTAACCAATCATGAAAAACTTGACACGAAAATATATTTCGACGAATAATTGGCGGATAATTTGGTTCAGAAAAATAAAATCACAAATGCACATGAAAATTTGGATTATTTACCTTTTATGGAAGATACGTTTTTACGATTGATGTTCCGATATAAATTAATATATCTTCTTCTTTTTTTCAGTAGATGAATTATAAAAATCGTTAACAATTTTTATCACTTTCGTTTATACTCGCGTAGAGTTTTTTCGTAAAAGAAAAAGAAGAATAAACCTTAACAAGTAACAACAACAACAACAACAACAACAACAAAAATAATAATAATAATATTATTTCCAATAATACGTCACACTTTATATTAATCAATTGTAAAAAACTTAACACGAAATTAAACTTAGTTTAGAATAAAACAAATAAAAAGATTCCTGTTTATCGACGAGATGAAATCTATTTATCAAAAAAAAATCAAAAACTAATACAAAAACACATGAAAAATGTTGGTTTGTATACTACTTTATAAAAATGTACTTCGATGGAAATAATATGTAAAGCAATAAAAGAGAGGTGGATGGATAGTCCCCCCTCCGTTTCTTTTTATTTGATAGAACGATCTTTGAGTAGTGTGGTTTTAGTGATTTTTCGGTTAGGACGCTACATCGCCGTGTGTATCGCGTCGTTTGAGCACGTTGTGTGTTACTGACTGTTCCTTCCGAGAGCCATTGGTGGGGCTTTATAGTCTTACTGACGATACAGGATTTCCCCACCCAGGATACCCATCAGATAACTAAAGTTACACCCGCTCAAAGACGTTCCTCCTTACGAACAACCAACCAAGTCTCTCAACACTGAAGTTAATGGTCTCTGGTTTCTATCTATCTATCTCTACCTCACTCTCTCTCTCTTTTTTTTATCTGAACACTCTACTAGTATTTGTATATTAGTAGTAGTAATACAAGTAATACAAGTATTACTACTACCAACTACTGTTTATCGTTTATAACGACGTCGTTGTTTTGAGTTTGTGTCGTCAACGTTGCTTTCAATGACGTCACCGGTGAACACCGGTTGCGGGAAATTTCATGACTTTCCTATACACCTACTTGGTATCTTTTTATATTCCTTATCTGTTCATCTATGTATCTATCTATTTATTTATCTAGTTTTATTTCTAAATGTTTTCATTAACGTCATAAATAATTTATTTTGTAGCATAGATAGTTTTATATATATATCTGTTCATCTATTTATCTATCTATCTATCTATCTATCTATTTTAAAAATTTCTCAAAAATTAATTAATAGTTAACGTTTGCGTTTACGTAGTTTTAATCAATACCTGTTCACCTATTTATTTATCTACCTATTTCTAAAGTTTCTCACGCATTAACGTCATCAAATAGTTTACGTTTACCAATACATAGTTTTAAACTATTTTTATTTTTATTTCAAACTCGTTTACCATTATATGTTTCCTTTGATTTCAAAATGAGTTGACTACTTTCGTACGTCATCGTATTTCCGATTAAAAAGACAAACTTCTTCCTTTTCCTTTTATTTTTTTTTCCTTTTATTCTTCTTCTTCTCTTCTTCCTTCTCTTCTTCTTCTTCTTATTCTTCTTTTCTTAATTCTTCTTTTTCTATTTCTACTTCTTCTTGCTCTGGTGAAAAAAAATGATGGGGGAATGCAGGCGGTAAGGTTTAGAAGTAAAATTTTGCTAGAACATTATGGCTTTCTTGGTAAAACATTTATTACTGACGCGGAAAGATGCGAAAGTTATTCTCCAACGAGGCCGTGAATATTATGATTGTTATTATTATTCTTATTATTTTAATATCCAAGGGAAATTAATGGTTTGGGTTTAGTCATATTTCTATCCTTGTTTTATTAAATCGTTTCTCAATTAGATTCAGGGAATCCTTTTATTTTTAAAATTATGATTGTCTAATTTTATTTTCATTACTAATGGGATATTTTATTTATCCATTAAATAACGACAAAATAAAATAAAAATAATTTTCAAATTGAGTTTCTATTTTTGTTTGAAATTATACATTTTTTCAAATAACAATAATTTCTCCCCGACGATATTAAAAATATCCACATACTTTCTACAAATAATAATAAATTTATTTAAAATGGAATAAAATACGTTTAAACTTTCGTAATAAATTTCCATTAGAAATCAGGATGACGATAATGATAACAGGTTGCGTCGATGTAAAAAAAAATCAAATAAAAATTAAGCCGAGAGTGTATTACTGGTTGCTGCATTTATGTCGAGAGAAGAGAAACATAGTCAATCAGTAAATGCTATGTGGTACTAGCTCGGACTTTCCTGGTGAGTTAGGAATGCTTTACTTTCCAAGCATCCTCGGGCAGTGATCAGAAATGACATTTTCTAAGAATAATTTAATATAGTGATTCCCAGTTATTAAATATTCATTTGTTCCTAGATATGAAAAGACTCATTTTTTTTCTATACATCATTATTATTATTATTATTATTATTCTTTTACATCTACCACACTCATTGTAAAATAAAATATAAACAGTATTTTTAATACTTCGGTTTTTCATAATCACTTACATATGAATAAATAAATAAATAAATAAAATAAATAAATAATAAATGATTAAATACGACCATGAAAAAATTCGACGAAATAGATTATAAAATAACGGGTCTACATAATTTTTTGTAATTTTGTAAAACTAATTGCAACGTATATATCAAGTAAGTAGTAAAAAAAAAGAAAAATATATATTTCTAGTTTCAAGTTTCTATTTTAGTTATTTTACCGATAAAGGAAACCAATGAATAAACGTTACCATTGCAAGCTGATCGTTCCAAGAATTAGAACAATAGCCTCGAGCATTTCAAATCAATGAAATATTAGTAATAATTTCTCAGTTACAGATATTGTAAACCCTTATTGATAATTATCGTCAAAGTTATGATTTCAAAACTCATTAACATTACTTGCAGTATTAATCAATATACAGTATATTATATTTTAATTTATATTTATATTACATTTTTTATTATATATATATTTTTATATTATTCTTAATTTTTGTTCGTTTCCAATCATAAAAAAAATTGTACGTAGATTTGTAAAACAACTGAATCTAATTTTTATCTAATTTTATTTTTAAATTAAACTTTCCATTGATCACACGCAACTCGTACGAAGAATTTATCCACGTATGTTCGTCGTGTTTATATGTGTTTGTGTGCGTGTATGTTTATGGATTGGTAGATTTGATCATGCGTGACAAAGCAACAATTAAAAGATCGGAAGTCTTTGTTATTTTTTTTCCATTTATTGTTCTAGACTTATGAATTATTGGTTTGATGATTAGAATGGTAGTTTATGATAGTTGAGATTAAATCACACGTAAGACGATAAGAGATTTCATCTAACTTCCATGCTTTAGATTTTGTTATCGTATTGAAATAGTGTGTCAAAGGACAAGGTATTGTGTAAATAAAGAATAAACAATCTGTTGAAAAAAAAATTGAGGACAATTTACTTAAAATACACTCTACGTAATTAAGGTTAAAACGTGAGGTATTTAAATAATGGCATTGAAATGATATTTAACATGATTTATATACTATTGATATTACAAATCTGTCTACTTTTTTGTTCTTTTAGTTATTTCATTTTCATTTCTGATATGTTGATAAAAAGAATATACTACACTAATCGAAACAGTTTTTGCAGGTTTTGCAATACAAGAAAAACATGGTAATCGTTTGGTGCCAAGTCCGGATTATATGGTGGATACATCAAAACTTTCCAATCAAGCTCCCAGAGTTTTTGGCGAGTTACTATAGACACGTGTAACCTGGCGTTATCCTGATGCAACACAACACCTCTTCTGTTGGCCAATTCTAGCCGTTTCTGGTCAATCGGTAGCTTCAAAC
Organism: Mischocyttarus mexicanus; assembly: GCA_023678845.1. Taxonomy (NCBI): domain Eukaryota; kingdom Metazoa; phylum Arthropoda; class Insecta; order Hymenoptera; family Vespidae; genus Mischocyttarus; species Mischocyttarus mexicanus. The sequence goes on along the minus strand of JACGTP010000016.1, from coordinate 2,097,724 downwards.
GGTCAGGTGTTGACAGTAGAGATCCGAATTTAGTGTGTGACCACATGGAAACAACTCATAATAAATGATTCCTTTCCAGTCCCACCAAATGCATAGCAAAACCTTCCTAGCCTTTAGCTTTGACCACGATCGTTTTCGCACAATGTTGTCGTATGCAACTCATTTCTCATCTCAAAACACCATCCGTTTAAGAAATGTGTCGATTTAATTCCGTTTGGCCAGGACTTCGCAGATGGAAATTCGATCCATCGTGTTTCTTTGTGTTAATTGGTCTGCCACCCAAACATCGAGTTTCTTTTTGAATCCAGCTTTGTGAAAATTGTTTAAAACTGTTTTGTGATCGATCTTTAGTTCCTGGGCGATGATACGACTACTAACATGCCGGTCAATTTCGATTATTTCTCTGATTTTATCGACATTTTCGACAAAGGGACTACTCGTGCGAGGTGCACCTTTAACATCAAAAATACCCCAACGGAATTGACGAAACCAAAATTGCACGTAATTGAAATTGAAATTCATAAAATTTTCTCTTTGTTGATTTCTATATTTAACACCCTGCATCACACAACCGAATGGACCCAACAAAAAACAGCAAAGGAATTTTTTTAGTACGAAATGTCACCTTTCCTCCGAGCATAAATCTAAAATTGTTTGATCTATACTTTACGAGATATCGATAACTACAGTCATCTACCGAAGAAATAATAAATTTCTTTTTCCCCAAGTTAATATTAATAAAAATAATAAATAAAATTTTATATATATATTTAGAAAAGGAATATAATGAATTTCCCAATTATTCGTTTGGTAAATAAAAAAATCAATAAAGCGTAATAATGGTAATCAATAAAATTAGTTAATAATATAAACACACACATACACATATATATATATTTATTAATTATTTAATCTATTCATGGAAGAATCCAAAGTAGATTTGATGGGGAATGATATGGGTTAAGTGAGTATCATGTTACATTGGCAAGTGTTAAAACAGTGAAGAAACGTCAAAGCTATTAAACATTGTGTATTGAGTTATAGTTATTTTATTGATGTCATAAATTATAATGGACGTGTTGGGCAACCTATCGTATTATTGATTACTCTCGTGACCATTTCTTTCCTCTCTCTCTCTCTCTCTCTCTCTCTCTTTCTCTCTTTTCGTCTAAATAAAAGTCATCGAGAACCCTATTCATATTTTCGATCGATCATGTCAGTTGACAGGAGACAAACGGATTCGTTTAAAAATTACTAACACATACACACATATTTATATATCCTTTAAAAATTGTATTTCAATATTCTATCTAACCACCACCACCACCATCACCATTACTCGTTTTATTTTTCATGAAGACAATCGATAAGAAGGAGTGACCCTCTTTAAATACATTCGACAGGTTTTTCCAATTACCACAGTACTCGAATATCCTTTCTTTCAAAGTTAGTATATTTACTATACCCTAATACGACGTGCTGTCAAATAAATCAATTCATACTTATTATCATGTTCATTTTTAAAGTCAACGATCCTGTCTATTAATTTAATCTTAAATACATTTCAAAATAAATATATCTCATTTTTATTGATTTCTATTGAATATTTTGATTTTTGACAGATCGTTTGTTAAAATTAAGTGTATCGTACTTTAAAATAAATCAAAACAAAAATAAAAAGAAAAAATAGACAAATTATCGCTTATCCTTGACCTGCACTAAAACTTTATTAGATCAATTGTTTCTCTGTGAAATATTTTTGAAAGATAATTTAAATAAATAGTCCTCAATTAAAATAGTATATATTTCGAAATAAACAAAATTTAAAACAATAGATACATTATCACTTATCATTGACTTCCATTATAAATTTGTTAGCTCGATTGTTTTTTTTTGTGCGTAATATTTTTTATTTTTTACAGATAATTTAAATAAATGGTTCCTCGTTAAAAAAATATATATGTTATCATACTAAATAATAACTGCTAACTAATAACGTCTATTTGATTTAAATATGATTTTTTCATGATTAAAATAAATTAACGAAAGTAAATGAATGTAACATATTACGAAGAAGAAAAATAATTAGACTTAAGTTTAATTCCTATAATTATTTGCATAATACAAATAACAAATATTAACAAAAGTCGACGATTTAAAAAAAAAAAAAGAACAAATAACTTAATCATCTAGTTGAAATAATCACAAATTTATTTTTTTTGGTTTAAAAAGTAAAAACAGAAGCCAGTTTAATTATTCGTATATGAAAAATAATATTTAACATCTTTTTAAATATTATGTTTTTAACAAAAATATACTTTATCGTAATTTAAAAAAACCAATGCAAATATGTATGTTTATATATATATATATTATATTATATTCATATGTGTGTGTTCAAATAATAATTATTTCAACTGGAAATAATGACTCATCAATTTGCATGTAATCTCGTATTCGAACATTTGTTAAACTTCGTTGAACGATAAATTTAGTTTTGAGCTTAAAATTGTATGATTTAAATATTGCACGTGCTATAATATGCTCGCATCACACACACAACATATTTTCTCCTTCTTCTGACTAGGAATTTTTCTTGTTTATCTAAAGCCTCTGTTATTCAGTCTCTGTTGTTGTTGACTGTATGTTGTCTTTCCATCTTTTTAGAGGTCTTCCAATTGGTCTTCTGCTGTAAGGCTTATTGTTTTGACATATGTTGGCGAATCGGTTTGAATTCATCTGATCAACGTGCTCGTTCCAGTCTTTCTTTCTTGTTTTTATCCATTTATTTATATTCTCAACGTTGCATCTTTGTCTTATGTTGCTGTTTGTTTGTCGATCTCTTAGAGTTAATCCTAGTATTGTCTTTAATACTCTCGTTTCCATGTTGTTACTAATGGTAATTAGAATCCCCAGATAATGAAATGTCATTATCTGTTCTATGTATCTTGCCTTCTATTTCTAGCTTACATTGGTTAGGGTCTTCCCTACATCGATTGTCTTTCCTCTCGACGATAAGTATGGCATTGTCCAAGTAGCAGATTATAGTAATTTTATGCTTTCCCATTCTGTAACCTTGTTGTTTTTTTCTTTTAGAAATTATTTGATTAATTATTAAATTAAATAGCAACAAGCACAATGAGTCACCTTGTACCCCACCTTCAATAACGATATATTTTATTTCATTTTTTGGTGTTATAATTTTTGCTCTGTTATTCGGTGTTGATGTCTTTTATTATCGTTATTATATCGCTCATCTATCTGTTGAAGATTTAGCAAACTCAATACATCTTTTAGCTTGGCCTTGTCGAAGGCACTTTTTAAATCTACAATCCATATAAATGCTGGTTTATTTTATTCTATTGACTTTTCTATTATTTGCTTGACCATAAAAATGTATAATAGTACTTATATTACTATCATGAAAACATATTAAGTTTTTATTGCATAAATGGTATCGTTGATCTTATCATTTTAATGCTGTTATATTTAAAATAATGCATTTTATTTAAACCTAGCGAAAATTTAACGTTCTCAAATAAACAAATAATATTATATGTTTTTCGTGTAGAAAAGGTGTACTTTAATTCCTCTTATCGTTAAAGAAATTTTATCTATAATTTATCGTTCGGTCCTTTTACTTTTTTTCTTTATTTCGTTTTTGAACTCAAAAGTTCACTCGAGTAAATGAACAATTTTTTATTTGGATCGTTATATGACGTTGGGGAATTAAATGTCAAGATTTATAAGTTTATTTTTTTTAACGTTATTTTTCCTTTCATAATTGTTTCTTGACCCCCTATCCCCCCCCCCCCCTTCATTTGCATATATTTTGCATATGTTTGTTTCATTATAAAATATATATGCTAAGTTGTTTTTACATATATATTGTTTATTTTTGTATTATTTTAAAAGCAAGTAATTGTTTTTTGCTTTTTTCTGCATACGATAAACATATTCCAAATTTTCTAACAATTATTGCAAAGCGGTAATGTAAGATACAAAAATGAAAGAAGAAGAAGATAAAACCAAATACTTCAATACATATATCTTATCTAGTTTATGACACGTTTTATTTAAATGAAAAAAAACAAAATCAATAGAAATTCAAATAGTACAAATTATTAGGTAACGAAAAAGATACAAAAATATTTAAAAATAAACTAAGAAATAAAAAAGAAAAATAAAAAAATAAATAAAATAAATTTTATGTATACCCTGTGTTAAAATAATAATACATCTCAACAACTAACCGAGGTCATCCATACATTATTTCTTTTCGTGTTTAACAATTATTAGAAAAAATAATAATTTAATGCTCACTCATGAATTCGTAGTTAAATGCTGATAAAAGATATTTATTATTAAAAAACAAGAAAAATAAGAATATCAGAAATATTTAACGATACCGTTGAACATCTGAACATTTTTACCAAATATGGTAATAAACTTTTACCACGTTTGCTAACGTCACAAACAAATTACACATAAATGGATAGAAAACCTGCATATTAGCATGTTTTTTGATAAAACCATACTCGAAATATGATATGACATATAATAACGGAAATGAAGGTGAAATATTTCTTATCAAAATTCTACTTTGTCATTTAATCGTTGCTCAAATACATTAAACAATTGTTTCTTTTTTTAAATTTATTTATACAATGTGTAACACGTGTTTAAAGGATTATTGCAATATTTTAATATTGGAGAAGAAATTGCATTCGAGATTACAGAAAACTATATTACCAACGTTTTTTAATTTCACATTGACAAGGTCGTACTCTCGCATTGGTCTTTTTATTTTAATTTATTTTATTATTTGCAGAAGTTAATGGTCGTTAATTTTTTGTGTGTTTTACTTAACCAACTATTATGACAACTATGGCATTAATTAGTAATTGGCAAGAACGTGGTTAATAAATGCTATGAACGAAGTAAGATAAAAGAAAGTCATCGTATTTTTGCATATTAAAAAAAGAAAATAAAAACAAAAGGAAGAAAAAATGAAGATTATTGCAAATAAAATTATAATAATTATGGTTAGAAATTACTGGTTATTCGATGGAAAGGGAAAGGGGACAAAAAAAGAAAAAGAAAAAGAAGAAGAAAATTTAATAACATGTCGCAACGCTAAAAGTAAGCAAAAGTTTCCAAAAGCTTATTAGCGTTAACGATTATTATTAACTCGTAAGTATGAAACAGTAATAATTAATTGCTACAAATTAAACAAAAAATATAACAACTCGACAAGCAATCAAATTAGAAAATATAATTGTTGCCATTTTTGTATTTTCTTCGTTCTTATTTATTGTATTTTTTATTCAATATTACAAAGCGAAATAAATGTTCGTGGAAATGCACCGCTGGTTCAAAGAACATATTTTGCTTTTCAATAAAAAAATACGAAGTTTTATATAAATTCCCTTAGAGTAATATGATTTTTATAAATAAAATAAAAATCTTACTAATAATAAGTTGTGTTAATAAATTCTTGTCTACCACACGGTTCTCGAAAGAAAATGATTTATGAATTATTCTGAACGAATGAAAGTAAATTAAAATGGAATGAAAAATAATAAATGAAGAACACTTACGATTAATAAATTAGTGAGATTTTCTTTTGAATTAGGGTTTCCTTCTTACTGCTGTCAAGGAATCCAAGCAGCAGAGACCATTGCCACTTCACTCATCGTCGGCTAACCTTGCACTAAACTACATCGTCGCGGTCATGCCGCGATAACAAAAGTTACGAACCGTATAGAGCATATTTTAGAGACCCTGCGTTTAATCGGTACACCGTTAGTAGGACAACAATGTCTCCACACATCCCCTTTTTTTCTGCATTATTTTTCAACGAATAATCTCTTTTCATTCTGTAGCATAACATTTTTCCATATTTTCTTTAATCGCAAAATATTTCACCAACTTTCAATAGTAAAAAGAATTAAATAATATGCTCAACGTATTTAGTAATATTTTAGTATTTTTGTTTAAATTTTCACATCAATTATAATATAAAAGAAAAATTAAAACAATTAACTATTCTGTAACGTATTATTATTTTAATTTAATTTAATTTAATCGCAAAAAATACAGCACTAACTTTAAATTAAAAAAGATAAAACAATATGACCGACGCACGAAGTAATATTCGTTTAAATTTCATGTAAATTAATACAAAAGAAAAGAAAACAATTAACAAATATCCACTTAAATATATTCTTCGAAATTCACTTCGGCGTAAAATAATAATTCTCTTTCCTACAAATGCTAATATTACAGAATGTTAAAAAAAAAAGAAATAATTATCAGTTGTGCTAATTTGTGAAAATATCTACCCAATTATTAAAAATAATTTGACTAAACCAAAAAAATATCATAATTTACAAATAAATTAACATATTTACGTTAAAATTTATTCAAGTTTAATTTGAAATATTTAAAATTGGGATCAAACTGGTAATATTTCAAAATACACGTATTATCAAACTTTTGTATTAAAAAGGTAAGCAGGAAAATAAAAATGAGAAATAAATGGCTTTTAAAAAAACAAGATAAATACATTCAACCAAGATATGATCCCTCATGTTATAACGTTATTGCAAAAATCAAAAACTAGGACGAATAATCTCTCTACCGTTCCCTAGAAATATGAATAAAAAAAAAAAAGAAAAAAAAAAAAGATTCTTTCAAAAGACCGATGCAATAATAAAGTAACATTACATATATCTTTTCTTACTGTTATGAAATTTTTGTTCTGTTCATGTTCATATTACGTTATGTTCTTTTTTTCCTCTTACGTATCACGATGGCGATAAAGAGGATAGAGGAGAGGTCTACCCAGTGTCCCCGATATTACTCGTGTCGTCCATTGTGCGAAACTCGCGAAGATGGAGGTAACATAATGAAACTAATTGGCTTGCTCTGATCAATTAACTCGCGTAAAGCTTAATATTTAATGTAAGCTCGCCGCCTTCCCCCTTGTTACCCATCATCATCTGGACACATTTACTGAGGATATGGGCTAACGTGAAGACACACATAAACATCTACATATGAGCCGTTCATCTGCAAAATTCAATTAACTGCATTTTTTGAAAAATCTCATAAATTAGAGTGTTAAATCAATTTATATTAGTCCGAACTTTTTATATTTACGGTAACTTTTCTCTAATAATAAAGATTGACATAATTGAAAAGAAAATAATTTATTATTTAGAAATCAATTCAATTAAATCTTCAATTTTATGAAAAATACGTGTTTTTAAGATTCTAATTTATATAATAAACGAAAAATAATAATTATCTTGAAGAAATCTTGATGTAACCGTGACGTAACCCTGACGAAGAGTACGAAGTGTTTTGGACCGTAACTTCAAATATAAATTGTTGCAATGATACTAGTCTAATGCCTTCTAGAAACTTATTAATGATAACCAAATTATTAAAGGGATATTTAAAAAACAATATACATTATTTCATTGCATTTCTACACTTTTTGTTTTCTGGAGTTAAGTAATTTGTGCAGTGAATTTTTCATAGATACAAATTAAAATTCGAAGATAACAGAAGTTTGAAGAGGTACAATTAGTAATGGTTACCAAATCGAATAACTTTACAATTCGTATTAAAAATAACTCGTAACACAGTAATAAAAGTTAAATCTATAAGATATTTAACTAAAAAAATATAATGCATAATACACACATTATTATTTAAATATTTACAACAACAAAAACATTTTTTTACATTATTAATTTTTTCTTATGTATCCGATAATTTATAACAAAATGATGATCGATTAGTTCGACAAAACAATTGGATAAATTTAATTTTATGATCTATTCTTTTCTGTGTTTTTTGTTTTTTTTATTTAAATTAAATTACGTTATCAAATAAATTGTGATATCATTTTCTCTTTTCACACTTATATTAGATTACTATCATGATTATCGTCACTTATGTGCGTATAGATTAAAGAGAAAATTTGGTTAACAAAAAAAGAAACGTTGCAGTGAAATTGGATTTGATCGAAGACACTTGCTTGTTTGTTTATCTTTTGTTTTTTTTTTTAACAAATAAATAATATATATATATATATATTCATCAAGGACATTCGCATACAATTTAACATTTTCCCATCGAGAGATATTTTTTTCGAAGAACAAATAGCAAATATGCGAAAACATTTGTTATTCATTTACGATTATTGCTATGCTTATTGCTAAATGTACGAAGACACCTGGAATTGGATTTGTAAATTGTAAACGATTTGATTACGAATTTTTATTTTTTATCGAGGATGATTTATAATTAACGACAGAGGAATATAATGGTGGTTCTTACATAATCATTGGTTCCCATGGAAAAAGAAATAAAAATTCATTTATCGAGTTTAGTTGCCGATGATCGCAATTATTGCGTTACTTAACTGTGATCTTTTTTTTTTCTTCGTCATTTTGTTTTTTTTTTGTTATTAACAATAATAATCGAGAAATATCGTGTATGTACATAACATACCTACATATATACATACGTAACTTTGTTTCTTGGTAGTAGTTTGTGCATATATCAATGATATTTATAATTAAATGCGATGTTTTTTAAAATGATATTAAAAAATCAACAAAAATTACATGTTGTTTCTTTATAGAAATAAATACAATAAATAAATAAATTAATTAAACAAACTCGTCTCTCGGTTTGCTTTGATTTTTCATTTGTTTCTGTTTTTGGGAGAGACGTGGAAAAATAAAATAAAATACATTCTTTAATAAGAATTATAATTATAATAATTAATATATATAATCTTAGGAGAAAAAAAGTTCCAAAAGATAATAATTAAATAAGTCTTGATTGCTTTGGTCTCTCAAGTTATTTTTTTTTCGATTTAGAAAATTAATAATCCGAAGGAAGAAAAAAAAAAGAAATAAACTGGACAATAATTATGCGAGTATTAAAGTAATTCTTCGTTATCGTCCGAAAGACCATACATTTGTGGTCTTCGTTGTTCTTTTTGATTATTTTGTAGTTGTTGTTGTTGTTGTTGTTGCCTTTCCATGACCTGTTGTTTTTGAAACAATGCGATACTAGCAGCTTTATAATTAATTGGCCCGTATGAACGATAATCCACATCGGCGTAATCCAAATCAGAAAATCCTGGACTGAAAGCCTTTATAAAACGTTCAAAGAAATTATGGTTTATTTATATATTTATCTATTTATTAATTAATTAACATAATACAATCATATCTCTGATTGGTGAATAAGAAATGTCGGATTTTTGGCTACACTTCAATGGGAAAATCCGACATTTATTTTCCACCAACTCAATATAAAATAGTTTTCTGTTTCGTTTATATAATTGAAATACAAATATTATTATAACAACAATATGAATTAAAACTTACCTTGTTAGGTGGTGCTTGGATACCGTGGAATGGTAAATTTTCATAAAACGTTTTAGTCGTACCGTCAACCATTGTTTCCGTCATATTATTCGCTTGATTGTTATTACCATTTTCGTTAGAATCTACAAAAATGATTATCGATGACTATCGTTAATTATTGGGTATCATCATTTGTCTACGTTCAACCAAAAATCACTATTTAATATTTATGTTGATCTGTTGTTTGAGTTATTGTTCGTACAAATCAAAAATTTGTTATAGAAGATATCAGGTTTAGGAATTAGTATTGACGCTTAATAAACTTTTCAGCAATGTTATGAGGTATAATAATCAAAATTTGTTATAGAAAATATCTGGTTTGAGAAACGTGTACTTTTTGCACGCACATAAAAAAAGGGAAATAGAAAAAATAAATAATTAAAAGGTCTTGAGAATAAACTTACATTTCATTTGTTTCCGTTTACGCCTGCAAATTATAAGGATGACTACACAGACGATAATTATCGCAAGTATTATGATAATTGATACGATTATTGCTATGAGTAACAGGTTACCATCCATACGATACCACCAGGGTCCGTCTCCTATATTTAAACAAATGTATAAATAAAATAAAATAAAATAAAATAAAATAAATAATAAAATAAGAAACACAGAAAATTAGTTAGTTAATTTAAAGTAAAATAAACCAAACAAAAATTTAAACAAATAAATAAAATAAAATAAAATACAATGCAATACAATAAAAAATACCAAACAGAGAATTAGTTAGTTAATTTAAAATTAAAACAAATGAAACAAAAAATTTAAATAAATAAATAAATAAAATGAAAAAGAAAATAAATGCAACGAACAACAACGATAGGCAACAATCAAAAAGTAGACACGAAATTTGTATTTTAATTTAGAATCGATCCAAATCGAATAAAAGATTGCAAAAAAAAAAAGAAGAGAAAAAAGAGATTGTAAAAAAAATAATTCATCAATAAAAATATTTCGATGAATATATTTGAAATGCGAAAACGAAAAAAAAAAAAATGGAAAAAAAAAAAAGAAATATTCTGTCTCACCGGAAATATTCAAATCGCAGTGGACGGAATGACCGATCGAATTGTTGGCAATGCACACGTATGTACGAAATTTCGTTATTGAAGTATCCAAAAGTACATAGCTTATCCCATCCTTAATCTCGAAATCTACAGTTTCGTTGTCATTTTCTATGAACCAGATGAAATCGATTTCTTTTGGATTTCCAATTGCAGAACAGCTTATGTAATCCATATCCTTCAATAGTTCTCGCTGCATCTGACATTCAGGCTTAACTGCGTTCAGAAGAAAAAGAAAAAAAAGGACCATAGGAGAGAGAGAGAGAGAGAGAGAGAGAAAATTGTAACACTTTTTTTAAAAAAAAGAAAAACGAACAAACATATTTCCAACGAGAATAATCGATTGATGTATCGGAAAAAAAAAACATTAAAAATAGGGGGAAAAAAATATTAGGTCTTTTACCTTATGCGTGTGTGTGTATGTGAAAGATAAAATAAACAAATCAATAATAATGGTAGATGCATTTCAATCGGAACGCATAAATATCTACGTTATTTATGGTTTTATGCAAAAGAAGGTTTTTTTTTTTTGAGGATGAAATGAAATCATTTGGAAAAGAACGAAAAGGGGCCACGAAGAGACTAATTCGTATCTTTTTTCGATGTAGGGTTTTATACCTTTTCTTGTTTTTTTGGTAGAAATTAAATCATACGTTTCTTTAGGTTGATCCAATTTTGTGTCAAAAAGAAAAAACAAAATGATTACAAAATAAAATTAAATTAAATTAATTGTCTATCGATAAAAAAAAATGTATTAATTTTGGAAGGATATTTATTTCGATTATTTCTTTACTAATAAACTAATTATACATTTCTTTTTCCTACAATTTAACTATAATTTATAAATATTTGTATTGCACTTTTATATATTTTATCATTAATTAATTAAATATTTTCTACAAGCGCTACGTCGAATTGTATATTTTTTTTGTTTAAAGAGAAAAATCTATAATATTCTTCTATTTATTACAGAGAATATCTTAAAAAAGGAATGAACTTGGTAAAGAAAAAAAAAAAAGAAAGTAAAAATTATCTTATCTCCTAGGCTAAAAATTAACTTTCGAATAAATATAATCTTGTTTAACATTGAACCATAAACAATGGAAATATTAATGTGTTCCCAATTAAATTATGTTAGGGGGAGAGATTTTGGGGGTAGTTGGGAATACATTTGTATATTTGTGTGTTAAAAATATTTTATAAATAAAAAAAAGTAGGGTATTTACATTGGACGTTGACGACGACTGAAATATTAAGTTTCCCGTGGTCATTGGATGCCTCGCAATAATAAGTCCCATTGCTGCGTTTAGGTATAGGCGTTTTAAAATCTAATATTTGTCCTTCGGTAATAGTATTGTTCGAACCCTCGCGAAACCATCTGAAGGTCGCGTTTGGATAAGCCTTGGCGTCGCAACTGACAGTTTCCGGTATGGTGTCCACCGTAACGTTTATTATCTTCTTTGAAATGGTCATGTTCTCTGGTGGAACTAAACGAGAGAATGATCAATCAACTAACCAAAACCCCCTTTCCCCTACCATCTCATATCCAAAAGCAATTAAATTCATTAATTGATCGATTAATTTCACTTTTCCAATTTAACTATTATTAATAAACCCCATTACTGTTCACACCTAATCCAAAAACAATTTATCCAAAAACAATAAAATTCTTTAAATAATCTCAATTAATTTCAATAAAAAGCAATTAATCGATTAATAATAAAATTTATTTGAACTTACATTCAACGTGAAATTGAGTAGTATTCTCGATTGGTTCACCAATACCATTATCGCTACTTCTACATGTAAATTTGGCATCATCGTCTGCATGATCTAAACGACCGTTTGGTAATGCAGTCAAATTCCATGTTAAATTCGATTGAATACTTGCGAAATGATTGTTCTCGTAATCCAACGGCTTATGGGTGTTTAATAAATAATAACGATCGGATATATCGAAATCTATGGGATCGCCATTTCTGTACCAAGAAACGTTACAATTTGGTACACATTCTATCCAACATACTAGATTAACTATTTTAGAATTGTAAACGTATCCTTGATAATCTTCCAGGCCTTGGATAAACGTTGGTGCAACTGATTGATGAACAAACAAAATATTACCGATCTTAAATTATTATTTAACATTTATCCACACATAAATAATAATAATAATTAATACTTGATTCATGGTGACTCATTAAAAATGTAAAAAAAATATATTATTTTTGAAAAACATATTGGGTTGGTGAAAAAAAAAATTGATTAGTGTTAATGTTGAAAAATCTAAGTTTAATGGCTGTGAATAATTAAAAAATTTTACCTAAAACATCGATCGCGGTTGTAGCTGGGTATCCAACCCCAGCATCGTTGAATGCCATGCAGGTAAAATTAGCAGCAACTTTGACGTCTACAAACTTAATATCTAAAACTGAATTGGTCTCGTCTGGTAACCTATACAAATCTCTGAACCATTTGAAACCATTTATTTCCGGTCTCCCAGGATCAACTACCGAACAACTGATAGACAATTGTTGTCCTTTAACGACGCGCTTAGGTTCGTAGGATATTGTTGCTGGGCCAGGCTTATCTGTTGAATTAAATTGTTAATAGTTGTCAAGTTGATCATGGTAAAAATTAAGCGGACCTTTCTGGTTTTGTTGGTCATAATTTTAAGGAATTTTTATTTTGGAAGTTAAATTTATTTACGTTAATGAGAACTTTTGTATAAATGATTCCAATGCAATTAATCAATTGCATTAACTAAAAAATGTTTGAAATTTCGCTAAAAAATATCCTTTTTGTTTTTAAAAAATATAAACCTTAGGTAATTTCAAATAAATAATTATGCATAGTTTATTTAATAAATACCTGTAAATATCTAAACAAATATTATTTTATATCTTTTCTCTAAAACATTTAAAAGGTATTTGATCAAATCTGTATTTTCACCATCTTCCTACGACATATAAATGCTACACACAAAAATTAATGCTTCTGTAAAAATCTAATTTTTCGACAAAAATAAAAAATACCAGAAAGTCCTTTTTTTTAAAAAAAGAAACAGAAAAAAATGAAAGTAAAAACGTACAATAAATGGTGACAGATGTGCTGGTAGATATGGGACCCCAACCAGCATCGTTTCTACCCTCGCAAGAGTAATCCCCATGAAAGGAACGTCCAACAGCTTCCAATAACAGTTTGCTAGGGTCAATGTCGCAAATACTTGAAGAGGATTCTTCAGACAAGGTTGACGTTATCGTATCGTTCGTCGTGGTGCAGTCTGGAAGTTCCTTTAGGAGGTCACCATCCAAGTACCAACGTACTGCAGTTAGGATCTCGGGATTTCCAGAAAGTACCGAACAACTAAGCGACACGTTCAAACGTTCTTCCTCGTTGACCGGGGTGCCCGGATCCGATATCACTTCTACCACCGGTTTATCTGAAGAAGTAAGTGCATGAGAACGAACGACATTAAATTCAACATTTTCTATCTTAACGTTTTACACGCATACACACACATAGATACACACATACACATACGATCCATGGAAATGGGTAGGATGAAGGGAGCGAAGGGATTGTACAGGTATACTCACATAAAACGGACACATTTACGTTCTCCTTCGAACTGGCAGACCCAACGCTATTCTCTAAAATGCATTTATAGGAACCCATATCGTTGGAGGTTGCGTTATATACGGTTAATGCAGTATTATCCGTTCTACCACCCCCATAATGTTCCTCATCGTCCAACGTTAATTCCACTTCGTCTTGTAACCTAAGTCAAAAAAAAAAAGAAAATGGTTTCGCGAGGATCAAACAAATGGGTGACTATATTTTTCATTTTTCTTTTTTATTCAATATATTAATGGTGTCCTTAAAATTATTAACTCAAAATCTAATTGCTATAATAACTGACTTACTCACACATCAAATATCTCAATTTAAGTATAAATGGACTTATACTATTTTCAAAGGAAACGACTTAATTATCTTCAATGTTTCTTATAATCTCGAATCTGTATTACACCCTGACTTCTTATAATTATATTTTCTGTTTTTGCATTAATTAGTATTTTCCCGTAAAATAAAATAAAACAAATTCTTATTTCTTTTTTCTCTCTTACACGCGCGCGAGAATGCGTTCAAACAAATAAACAAAAAAATACGATATACCCCCTTTTATTGTCGGAGACTTGGTTTATCTCACGTCCAGTAACATTTCTTTTAATTGAAATCTTACACCTAAAATAATGGTGAAACTTATACTCCCATTGTGTGATTTTCTCACAACTCGGTTGGCCCCTTTCTTTTTCTATTTTTTTGCAAACAAATTATAATCCACGCTACCATACTTTCTTCTTTCTTTTCCTTCTTCTTCTTCTTCTTCATATTCTTTGATTTTAAAGTCGAATAAAATGAAGAAAAATAAAAAAGGGATGAGAGAACAACAACAAATAATTATAGCAACAACAAATAAAATATATATAAAGAAAATATGTTTTTTTTTCACCGTTCAATAATGAAGTCCCCGTTCGTACCTAGTCTTTCAAAAGAAATGAATACGTCGTACCGTTTGTCTAAGGGTAAGTAAGGTGGTGAGTAAGAAGTCAGAAGAAAAGGGAAAAACAACAAAAACAACAATAACAAAAAAAAGAAAAAGAAAATAAAAGGTTCGAGGGAAAAAGACTGAGAATCAAAGAAATACAAAAAGAAAAAGGAAAATAAAAAAAAAAAATAAAGAAAAAAGAAACATCGGTCTCTTGGCCTCCTTTCGCCTAAAGGAGCCAGCCAGTTAGGGTTTTTTTTTAACCAACACTATTACGGAATTGTATAAAAGGACTAATGAATATTTTTACCATTTACTTGTTACCACCGTTGAATGGGAAGTAACTTTGTGAAAGTGAGAAAAAAACTTGGGGGTAGAGATAGGATGAAGAGGTTCTGAAGGGGAGGAGGGGAAGGACTGGCTTTGAATTAAGGTCAACTCGTTGCTAGATGGATAAATCGATAGGGATCATTGGTACCTTCCAATGAACAAAATCCAACCAGAGATTGAAGGAACTCCGAAAGAAAAGAAACAGAGACAAAAAAAAAAATGAATTTGTAAAATAAAAAAAATATTCATTATCCTTATCGAGGGATGGAAAAAGATGTAATACAATTTGTTTTGTATTTTTTTTTCTTTTTCCTCTTCTATCATCCCTTTATTGGAGTTCGAAACGAGGGAATCATTAGTATCTTCGCGGTTAACGCATTTCAATTATATTTTTTTTATTATTATAGGAAAAAAAGTAAATATATTTCATCCCTCGTTGGTTTTCTGAGTGTAACCATTGATTCGAGTCTATTGGAAAAAAAGAATGACGATTTTATTAAGAAAAATATTAATTATCTATTGTATATATATATATGGTGGATAAAAAAAGAAAGAAATAAAAGGGTAATACAATTTTTCATCTTTTGTTTGATTTGGAATATAAACAAAAATACAAGGGGAAGGATCATTAGTATCTTATAGGAATTTTAACGTATGAATGATATATTATTAAAATTAATGATGGATTTTATAATAAAGTAACGTAATAAATACAAATATTTCATTAAATCTATTGATTTTCGAATTAATAATTGAGCTTGCGAATTAATATATATATATATATAACTAAAATAATAAATATATATATATGTAATACCAAAATGTCGAATAATTTCATTGATCCAAATTATTACGCAGAATTATTGTAAACCCACCTAAAGAATTTTGTACGTGAAAACAAAAAGTATAATAAAAATATATTCTATCCTCCTCTTTACGGGGGGAGATTTTCGAACCATTTTTAAATGCCTAATTAGTATTAACACAAATTTGAATGAATGATGTATTTTATATTAAACTAATGTAATAGGAGTACAAATATTTAACATTACCATTGATTTTCGAATTAATAATTTAGTTAGCTTACTAATATACATATTATTATATATTCATTTAAATGTATATATATATATGTGTGTGTGAATGTAAAATAATAAAACGTCGAATAATTTCATTGACCCAAATTATTACGTGGAATTAATTTAAACCATTTTGTACGTGAAAAAAAAAGAAATATAATAAAAATGTCTTCTATCTCGTCCTCCCTCTCCCCTTTTATGGAGGGAGATTTTCGGACTATATTCAAACGCATAGTAGGTAGCCTAAAGTGCCAATTAGTACGGGGGATGATATCGTTTCGAAGTGTAAAGCGAACGAAGTTGATCGGATTGAAGATGGCTATGGGGGATGATGTATTACGACAGTGAGAGAGAATGAGAGAGAAAGAGAATGGTTGAGAGAATAAAGCAGATAGAAGATAGAAGGGAAAGTAGGTGGATACAAAGGACGAGAGAATGAAAAGTAGATAGAAGGGAAGACAGGATGAAAGGATGTTGAAAAGGCTAGAGAAATTTATTATATCCTGGGACGGATTCCTCTTTAGGTTTCGAATGAAAAAGGTGCATTAGTAATGCCAAAGATCGACTTGATATGTTCCTTTAGTACTACTACTACTATTATTATTAACCATAATGATAATTACATTTATGAGAATTTTGATAATATTTTTATCCTTTTCACGATATTTACGATTTTTCTACTATTTATTTATTCGAGTAATTTTTAAATAAAAGAAAATAGATAATTTTGTAATAAAGTAAATAATAATTTTGTTTTTTAAATATCGTACAATAAATTGACAAAAATTTGCAATACTTTAAAAGAAATATAAATAAATATTAAATATACAAAAAAAATATTTCAATCGATTGATGGTTGTTAATATTTGTCATGAAATATCTTACGATATAAATAATATTTATCGAATGAATTTATAAAAGAAGAAAGTACCGAAAATAAATAAAAAAAAAGAAACTAAATAAATATTAAATGTATAAATAATTTACCATGTTACTTTGATCAAAGTATTTGGATTAGCTTCGTAATCGCAGAAAATTGTAAAATCTTCCGTTTCATTGACGGTTATGTTAACCGGTTTCATTTTGATTATCGGTGGATCTGTGAAATGAATGAAATATAAGAAGATAAATGGATAACAGTTTTCACTAAAAGTATTAACTTTTATATATACATATATATACATACAACAAATACTATACCACATATACATTCACAATACAATATTACTTACACAATACTTTGATAGTAATTACTTCCTTCATAGGTTTAAGCCGTTTAGTACGAATAACAGGATTTTCAGCGATGCAACTAAACGTTTTTCCATTGTCGTATTCCGATGCAGTAAAAGCAAGATAACTTATCGTTTTTGACGTACTATCGTTCTACGAACAAATAAAATCGTTTTGAAGTCATTTAATCCAATCAAACGTTGTTAATCTCTCTCTCTCTCTCTCTCTCTCTCTCTCTCTCCTTTAATTTATTTATGTATTTAACGGTATTTATATGTATATATTTTATAACGCGTCAGAGATAAAAACTCATTTACATCTACGATATATACAGGGTGGTCTACGCAACGTATGCACCGATATAAATTCTAAAATATGCGTTGGACGACTAAATTTTTAATACAAAAGTTACATGGTTTTAAAGGGTACATTAATTTTTTTTTTATAGATAGTCCTTGAAATCTTCGAAACTTATATTTTGCTTCAAAAACTTATATCATGCTTCCACTTATAAAAAAAATTCACGTTCTACAAAGTGTACCTTTTTGTAAGTAATTTCTGTATTTAAAATTAGTCAGTGCAACGCATATTTTGGAAGTTGTATCGGTGTACATGTTGCGTGAACTACCCTGTATATACTATATTATAATTTATTGGTTTTTTTGGTCATTTAAACACTGAGAAATGTAATACGATGTATTAACGGTTTAAACATATACCAATCAACGTGTTTTTTAATTTAATGAAAAATCGAAGCATGAAATATTCGTTGGATATATATTTTTTTAAAATTCATTTTGTTTTGCTATTAACGACGTTTTCTTAATTAATTATTTAAATTATATATATAGATATATATTAATATTTCACGTTTATAAAAGGTTTAAAAACGATGGGTAAAAATTTGATCTGCGAAAAATTTAGCTCTCCGACGACTACTCTCATAACTCACCCCCTTCTCATCGGATAACGATCAGCGCAGCAGTTAAAAAAACGATCGATTAGATTATTTTCATTTTGATGTTTTTCTTTTTTTTTTATTTTTTTTTTTAATTTATTGATATTAGAAATAAATAGATCGTGTTGAATATACTCTCTAGTCTCTTTCTTTTTTAAAATATTAGCAGCCGAGGGATGACAGTAAACACAGAGATAATAAATATAAAGGGTGTCCTATAATTGATGATACGAACGGTGATTAATTTTACGTGAAAAATTAATCATATTTCGAAAATGTAGAATAAAACTTCTTTCGTAGAATACTTTTCTTGATTGTAGTTTAAATAAGTTTAAGGTAGAATCAGTATGAAAAAAAATTAGCACGTGTTATCCAATTATTACAAGACACCCCCTCTCTCTACCCAACGTAATAAAATAAATAAAATAAAAATGAAATAGAAAAGAGAGAAATATGACGTAAAAGTAAAAGGTAGAAAAAAAAGAAACGATTAGATTATCATACCACTCACATTTTCAAATATTTTCGTTTCGAACAGTTCGTATTTTTCGTTACTGGTGGTCAATGGTTCTGATCCATTGTACCAAGTTACATTGGCAGCTGGCCTAGCTGAACTTACGGTACACTGTAATAATATTTTCGTTCCTTGCACCGCGTGACCAACCACTCCGCTCAAATCCATCTTTAATGGACGCACTATGAAAATAATGATAACATTTTGTCGAGAAAATTTATACATATATAATATATATACACATACACATACGAATGTGAATATAGATAAGTAAGATAAGTCAATAACGTATACACACACACGTGCACACATACAAATACACATGTATATGTACGTGGAGAATATGAACATGCACATATACATTCTTACCATGAATATCGAATTTAATGTCTTCGGTGATGGGTTCTAAGAGTGCAACGCTGTTGACCTTGCACGTGAAAACATCCCCAAGCTCGTCTCGAGTAACTTGCATTTTCAAGGAGCTTCTTCCAGTGCCTATGCCATTGGCGCCGACCGTCGAAGAGGACTCGGCTGAAAACATAATTAATGAAAATGATTAGTACCCTCTTTGCAAGGCTATCTTATGACATACACTCTCTTTCCTTTTTTTTTTTTACATCGACGAACACACGGTACGTGACACGTTTTACTTTGATAGGGTATACCTGGTGTCATGTATGTGTGTATGCTAATAATCAGGGGTTTAAATTGTAGGGGTGTGGAAAATTGTGGTAAGGAAACGATAGATTTTGATTATACCTTTTAAGAACTAATCGAAAATGTAGAATGGTTTTTTTTATAGGAGAATTGTTGGGTTTTACAAGAAAACTATTTGTTACGAAATTAGTTGTTGCAACGTATTGTAATTAATTTTATATTTGTAATTTTAAAGATTAATTTACAGATTTACTTTTAGTGTTATTAAGACACCCTAAAAGTTAGTTTTCTTTCTTAATTATTTAACATATACATACACCATATATTTTTTATATTATCTTATTTTATTGAGCAATGTATATAAAATATAATACGATCCTATATTTTATATTATCCATGTTTAAAACTTATTCGCAGAGAAAAATAAAGTAACGAAAAATTCGTGACGAGACTCTAAACATTGTAGTAACTTCTGTCAATATAAATAAAACATTTTTCTTTTTTTCTATCAAATATACGAAGTAGAAATATCCAAGTGGGAAGAAAGCAATTCTGATTCAGCTATCAACTGCACGCGTACCGGATAAAACATAATAATCGATTTTCTTGTAAAACAAAAACAAAAAGGAAAGAAATGAGTTTACAAACAAATTGTGAATATTCTATCATTTCAGATTTATAGTTTATCAATTGTTAATCAATAAACCAAACCCAATGGGACTATGTAGGATTTTTATTATGTGTTTTGTATAAAGAAAAATATAAATGAGTATTTAAAAAAAAAAATTGCAAATATTGTATCATTTTCGATTAGCAATTAAGAATCGATATCAGGTAGCAAATAGTTTAGGTAAATTTTCGTTAATATGTATTGTATACATTCAGTAACGTTAGGGATTCACATTACCAACCTGCATAGATCCATACTAAACTCTAGGAACTTAATCTGGATTAAGAGAATATTCTTGGGTCTACCCGAAGGTGCAGTTAATTCCTTCGTACATGTTACGTTAATCGCGTTAAGTCGTGAAGAGGCTTGGGTCGTCTAACTAATCGACTTCTCCGCAACCATAACGCTTCTCGGCTTCGAAGAGAGGGAAAACTTCTGTTGAACGACGATGGGCCAACGACGGGGGGCTAACTTTTCTCATCATACGTTACCGCAGACTCTTAGCCTCCTTAGTCCTCTCATCGATTCCTTTACTAACATACTTTGAATCTTACGTTAAATTAGCCTCTTTTGTGTTACCGATTTGCACCCTTGTAACACTCAAAACCAACCATCACCATTCTCCCCCTTCATCTATTCCTCTTTTATCAAACTCATAGCTGTCGATTACATTCTTGTTACATTACAACACAACTACGACACTTTACTCTAAATAAACTTGTAAATATAATATTTTCCGATTACTTAACATTACTTTTATCTTATCTTTTTTATCTTGTTTAATAAGTTTCCTAAACATATGAACTAGTTTTGGTATACATGGAAAAGTTTCCATTAAAAGTTAAGTCTTACGTGAAATTATCTTTGGATGTAACTATTTTTAAATACATATTCTTTTTTATAAAAAAAATTATCAATCATATTTCATGCACTAAACACGAATATCAGTATTACTAAATAATATTTCAGATATTACAAAAGATTTTAAAAAGAAAGATTTACTTCTTGTTTACAACCGAATGATGAAAAAAACAAACGAAAAAAGTGCTTGAGTCGATATATTATCGATAAAAAGAAAGCAAAACAAATACTTGTGCTGTTTGTGTTGTGTTTACCTTTAGAAAAGATTTATTTAGAAAATAGATCTCGTTTGAACGTTGTGTAGTATCGTTACACGTTGAACAGATTACCGAGTACCAATTTCCGATTACTACCACTACTACCACTACTACTACTATTACTACTACTAGGAGAATTCCATTAGAAGAAAACGAGAATTGGAAAACTTACCATCGAGCTGTTGATCACCCTTAAACCATTGCACCGTGGGAACTGGTCTACCCTCTGCACTCTCGCAAGTCAGTGAAATGGTTGAACCTTCGTCTATCGGACCAAACGTACTATCCGGACTTAAAATGTTCTTTGTGTTATCGTCGATGACATGTACGTTAACGGGTTTTACTGAAATCAAATCCGAGTAAAACGTGGATTAAAATGAAGTCGCCTGGAGGATTTAAACAACAAAAACAAAAATAAAATCACCCTTCCTCTCTCTCTCTCTCTCTCTCACACATTCTGCTATAGATTATTTTTTTTTTACTTTTCTTTGTACCCACATTTTCCCCTTTTTATATTCTCTTTTATTTTTAGGTCCCAATCGCGACGAATAAAAGGCAAACGAGAATAAAGGTAAAAAATAAGAAAGAAAGAAATAAATAAAGAAACTTCGAAGGGTAAAGTGGAAAAATCGAAGAGTGAAACGTTGTGGTGCAACGACTGTGCATAGCCTTGCACATAACCCAAATAGTAAAAGTACTGGTCGGGGAAAGGAACGTTGTGGAGGGAGGAGAAAGCCCGAAATGCTTGAAAATAATCTTAATTACCTTACTTTTTTATTTTATTTTAATAGAAATATGAAGTTTTAATATAAATTAACGCGAGATGTGTTAAGTTTTCTCAATCTTTTTTTCTTCTTCTTCTTCTTCTTCTTCTTAGCGTTTTCCTAAGTTTTTCTTTCTATTTCTATTTCTTTCTATTTCTTTCTTTTTTTTTTCCTTCAAAAAGAAATTAACGTACGAAACCTAAATGAGATGAAATGAAATGATATATATATATATAAAATGAAATGGTATATATATATAGTTGCTTTTAATAAGTAGGTTACCGCTGCTAAGTGATAATGGGAGTATATTTCACGATATAACACCTGGCAATAATGTAATGGACGATATTAGATATACGTCGACATAGGCAATAATTTCTTATCAAATTCGAACGAACCCTTTTTAATTAGATTGATTTTTAATTGGATACACGGACACACGCATACACACGTGAACACACGTGCACGTTCGCTCGCAAATAATATCAAATTTTAGAAAGCACGTATTTATCGAGGTCAATTTTTTCTTTACCTGTAATATTTTACAATCAGTACTTATTATCGATAATAAACTTTACAACACCTTTAGTATACGACACTTATGCGAGTTTTGACAACCCGTGTATAGGTTGTTATTAAATAAATTTATTTATTTTTAGATTTTATTGCAAATACTTGATTATCTATTTATTAGGATATTAGTCCGATCATTTATTTTACGAATAAATAGAAAGAAATATTATAGTTTTAGAATATATATATATTTACATATTTTAATTCGAGATACTTTTAAAAAACGAAAAAAATATTAAAAACTTACTCGTAACGTTAAGTATTACGTGTTGAATATTATCGCATTTTAAATTTCCAGCCGAGTATACAGTTTCGCATTTGTATAGTCCTTCATCCTCGAGTTTAACATCGATCATTTTCAGGTAAGCCGTCGTCGAATTGGGCATATATTCCATGTCCAATCTACAACATTATATCGTTCTAAATATTATTAACAATATAACAATAATAATAATAATAATAATAATAATTTAAACAGAATAATATTATAAATATAATGATGATGATTCATGATTAAAGGAACTTTACAATTTAATTAATTAGAAACATTATATCGTTCCAAATATTATTAATAACACTAACAATAATAATAATAATAATAATAATAATAATATTATTATAAAAATAACGATGATTCATGATTAAAGATAAGAACATGATTCTATTTCAATATTCTATCCCACGAAAGTTAATTAAAGAATAAAGCAGTAAAGTAATAGCACCAGTAACAGTAGTAGTAGTAGCAGTAGTAGTAGTAGTAGTAGTAGTAGCAGTAGTAGTGGTAGTAATAGTATTAGTAGTAGTAAGTTGGATCATTAATTGAAACAACGATCAGTCTGGGTTGGACCTTTGATGTTCGTGCTCCGTAACGCCTTAATTGTCGACTATGGTTGCGCAAACGAAGCAGTAACTTAAAAATCCCTTCTTCTACTCTCCCCCACTCCCCTCTTCAACATTCTTATTCTTCCTTTTCCTCTTCCAGTTCTTATGCACCCCTTTACAAGTACCTACCAGTAATAGTGGGGAGTAGCAACATTATTAGCAGAACCTTAGAAGAACACTACCAGCAACAGCAACAGCAATAGCACCAAGGACAAGAATAGTTGGTACTAATGTTTAGAGTAAAATCTAGCAAAGTAGAATCCTACTCATAAACTAATCACCCTTCTTCTTCTTACGCACTCCTTTTCAAGAACTCATCAGTAATAGTAAAGAGTAGTAACATTATCAGCAGAATCTTAGAAGAACACCACCAGTAACAGCAGCAACAGAGTACCAAGGACAAGAATATTCGGTACTCACTTTAAGAGTAAAATCAAGCAAGATAGGGGATCCTATACCTAACCCACCCCCTAGTCACCGTAAATGAAGCGCCCCTATTTCAGAGCACGAACGTTCGATTCTCCTAATAATTAGAAGCTAAGTCCCCGCTTTAATACGAAATTACGAGAGGATGCTGTAGATGCACCTTTCTCTCTCTCACTCTCCTTCTCTCTTTCTGTACGTGCTTCTCTGTGTATTTGTATCTGTGTATGTGTGTGTGTACTACTACTTATTTATTGTTAGAGTGGTGCAGGTTACCAAATCAAAGGAGAGAATGTGGAAGAAGAAAACTAGCTTTTGTAATGGTACCTATGCACATAGTTATGCACTTACATATATGTGGATATATGTGCATACGTGTATTAGTACATGGATATGTGTAATAAGGCAATAAAGGAAATTCGAGCAACTATATATGTATTATGTGTACATATATATATCTAACACGCTCTTCAACCAACCAACCAACCACCCCCACTCCCCCAATTGCTATCCACCATTCTATACAGAACTACCTACTCGCACTCGTAACCCTTCGGTCACTCATCGATCGGCTCGGCCATAACTCAATCATTTCGGGCAATTGGCCTGGATTGTACCACGTGCTTCCTCCTATTCTCATTCCCCCTTATCCCTCTTGTTTTCCCGATTCGACATGCATATTCTCTCTGTCACCGGGTTACAATCACACCGTTCTACACAACTCCATGATTTCGATTACCGGTATTACAAAGACATCGAGAAATCATCCTCCACCATATGTATATGTGAATCAAATAAACATTTGTATTAGATGCATTTAGGGTCCTTAATTGTACGATGATTAGTTCATTTCCAAAAACAAATTTTCTTCTGTTTTTACTTAATTTTTTTTACTTTTTCATTAGATTGATATTTATATTGTAATAATTTACATCGTTCTACAAAATTGCATAATTTCGATTAGATGCATCCTAAAGATTTTTACAAAGTTCTTTTTTATTAAATTGATATAAACATTGGAATCATTTATCTTCGTTTAATAACAAATGGAAATATATGCTTTTCGCATATATTTTTATAATATATGCGTGAATATACATTATACTGGTTGGTATTTCGTAAATGATCATTATGCACACGTATTAAATAAAACATTTATCTTAATATCATAGTAATATTATTTTTCTAACCGAACCAGAGACAGATATTTTATTATTATTTAATATTAGGTATTATACATTAGTATTATAGTCCTGTTTTAAGTATACTACATTTATCATTTGTTTGATCAAATATTCTTCAAATTTACTTTTAATTCGAGAAAATGGTGTATAAAAATATTTTGTAAAAATTTCTCTTTTACAAAATCATACGTATAAATGATCTGCACGTCCTTTGAGAGAATATTTTAATATTAAAATAAAGGGAATGTTTAAGTAAGACAATTTTTTTTTTTCTTCTTATCTCAACGTCCAAAAAATACCTTCCTCCAACTGCAAACATATTTTATTATTAGATTTCAAATAGTTCAAATATTCCTTATGCTTACTTTCAATCCCAAAAAATGATCTATACAAATATTTCAAAACTTTCATATTTTATTTAAATACATATATATTAGATTGGGGGAAAAAGAAATCCATTACTTTTACGAGAAATTCAAGACATTATTAAACATATTTCAAATTGTCCGATTTGAATCAAATATGGACCCTTTTGTTTTATAATTTATTGCCATTTTAAAGGTACCTTCAAACATAATGCCTCTCTCATAGAAGTTATGGTCCTTCACAATCTTTTCTTGGTGCCAATTGCTTATCAGTAAGTGTGTCATGTCCGGGATTTATTGAGTGGCCTGCACGTTTTATTAATAAAAATTTTTAAATGGTTGAAATTAGAAGAAAAATATTTAAAACGAATTTATTTGTAACAACTATCAGAGGGGTTGAGATTAAATATGAAATATAAAATAAAGGGGTCAGTATACTCATCAAAATTCTTCAAAAAGTCCAATAACGAGTACCCTCATACACATACATAATATATATACACACATACATATGTATAATATATAAAATATACACATAGAATATGTATATTGAGTTGGTGGAAAAAAAATGTCGGATTTTCTTATTGCATAGTGGCCAAAAACCCGACATTTTTTTATCTACCAACCCAATATGTTTAAATATATATGACAGAAAAAGAGAAAGGAAACCAGTGAAGATAGGAGAAAAATCCTTTTCACTTTCTGCTTATCCTGTTTCTCTAATTATATGTCATGCTACGTTGATCCCTTGTGTCCGACTAGGATCCCTTATGATTCCAACATATTTTTTTTCCTTTCATTTATTCATAATTTCTTTCTTTATTTATTTTTTTTCTTTTTTTGTAATCCTACCTCTTTTGTCGTTTCAACATTTTCCATCCTGTCACCCCCATCCATCCAACCCTCCCACCTACTCACCTACCCACCTATCCAACTAACCAACCAACCAACCAACTGGCTCTTTACGCGTACAGCTTATTAATAGCAACTCCACAGTCCCCCGATGTTAAATTATTAAATCTAATTACTTATTCACCTGCCGTCACTGCCATAACCGCCGGTACCACCACCGGCATCACCGCCATCACCGCCATCACCATCGTCACCGTCACCGTTACCCTCGTAGTTGCTACGAATTAACCCCGTTCCTTCATTGAAAGCAAAAATTCGCGTACCCGCCCGATACCAGTCAATGCTTTGAAGTGCACCGCATTGGGATGCTTTTAGGATGCACGGCAATAGCACTTCTGTACCAACTTCCGCGTATTTTTCACTTTCCAACCATGCTTTTGTGGTCCCTGAAAAATAGAAAAAAATTAAATTATAATAATAATAATATTACAAGAGTAGGAATAAATTAGAAATGGGAGGGAAGGTGGAAGGTTATCGGTAATGGGATAAAATGGAGGGAGCCGGGGCTGAAAGGCAAAGATTTCGTTTCCGTCCCCCTGATTTTTATATTCTTTTCTTTTCTTATTTTCAACTTGATTCTCAAAAGCTTGTCACACGAATATACCGTGGTTGTATGGTTTATTTTTATTCAAATGAAACCTTTTTCCCCCCTGTTCCAACAATATACATGGAAATAGTTGTACGCGTGCTGATATGTTCCATGTACTTGCATATACATCGAGGTTACGCATTTTTATTACAAATTACTCGCTCTTCTCTACTCATACATACGTTTATATATATCAAATATTTTATATTTATAATGTATATCAGATATTTCATATATATATATGACATATAAAATAGTTTTAATATTTCATTTGGATTTAATATTATATAATTATTAAATATAATTGATTTAATATTTGATTAATATTTGATATATAATATATTTATATATATAGAGAGAGAGAGAGCATATATAGTGGAGGAAGAAAAATAGAATGAATTTAACGTTGAAACGCTTTCAGTAAGGAAGGAAAAGGAAGGAAGGAAAATTCGGATGGCAAGCATGCAAGCAAGCAAGCAAGCATGCAAGCAGCACGAGGATGGAATATCCGACGTGTAACGTCCGTTCTTAATTAATATTAACGTGTGAACTTGAGAGTCAAGAATAAATATTTCCATACGAAGTCAACGTTTCCTACCGCATAACCAGTAAATGAGCCTTTACTAACAACAGTAATAAACTCTGCCTCGTGGTATAAACATCATCCTTATCTCGAGGATATATCGCGATACACCGTTATCCTGTTTTATATTTTATACCTCTCGTTATCTCCTATTATTTAAATAATTATTCACTATAATAAACCAGAGATAGAAAAGAAATATTACAAAAATGAGATGAAAGAGAACGGGAATATTTGGCTAGAAAAAATGAATAAAAGTAAACTCCTATTTATCTTGAAGAAGCTTACAAGGCTATTAAACTTGGTTTAAAAAATAATCCGAAAAAAATGGCGTCCAATGAAACCGGACGAAGAAAACAGGACAATAATTTCATTGTTAATAATTCAGTTATCAAATTGCATCCTCCTGTTGAATATCGGAATTGATTAATTTCTCATTGAAAAATAATAACAAACATGTTTAACAATTCGGTATTGAAATTGACAAAAGATATGTTTCCCCGAATAAATCGCCAAGGTAATTCCAAGCTTATGGTTGATACAACATGTATATACGTTAAATGTAGAATAGATCCATCTACATGTGTAGATACACGTGTAGATACGTGTATAGAATCTTGTACATTATTCCGTTTAGTTGAC
Source organism: Mischocyttarus mexicanus (assembly GCA_023678845.1). NCBI lineage: Eukaryota > Metazoa > Arthropoda > Insecta > Hymenoptera > Vespidae > Mischocyttarus > Mischocyttarus mexicanus. Next base: position 2,069,177 of record JACGTP010000016.1, on the reverse strand, counting down.
TTTTTGTTTTCAGTTTTCTCGAGTTCTCCATTGTCACGCGAATACACGAATGTTATTTGCTCGGCAAATAGGGCAGCAAGGAATTTCGTCAATTTTTCAAAGAACCAACCCTCACCCCCACGCCTATCCCCAACTCAACCAACTCCGATCTCAACCCCGATATATGGTTCCTAGGTTACGCTGAGTTATGCCGTTAGACCATCACCCACCACCCACTTGACAATGTCTTCCTCAATTTTCATTCCTTTTCCTTCAGAAGGAAGCAACAGGCCGAGTTATACGAATATGAAAAGAGTTGTTATTGTATGCGGATAAACGACTATGCTTCAGTACCGTTATGATACATATTTTCTATTTTTTTTTTCTTCTTTTTCTTTCATTTATTTATTTTTTTTTTAATTTTTGTATCATCCACAAACGAGCAATATCAGTAACACGATTTACCTTTGATGAAAATGAGACCTCGGGTTGCACGTAAAATCAGGGATTGTGCATCGAGATGAAACATTCATTGTAATCGATACGATGTTTGTGTATGTGTGTGTGTTATTTTTTCCCCATCGGAAAAAAAAAAATAAAAGCGAAATGGTGACGAAAAAGGTAGAAAAGAGTTTGCGTGTTTCTGTTTTTCTTTCCTTTTTATTCTTTTAAATTATTATTTGTCAAATATGAACAAAAATCGATTATCATTTGATGGTACCAAAAACTGAGAAAATTAATTATTCGTTTCATCTTTAATTGTAGTATGTTCCTTTTTTTATTTTCAACGAAATATATTAATTGATTAAATAATAAATAAATAAATAATTGTTATAGTAAATCGTATAAATGGTTCCCGGACTTGGTTGCAAACGTTGATGGTGAAAAACAGTTTCGGAATATTCCGGTTATATAGGTCAGCTACTATTTTCAGATCACGCGATCATATCATTCTTGTATATTTCTACGATATGAGATCATTGTGCTTTCTTTGGTACATCCGGATCGAGTGATTTTATTTTCTACTAAATTATAGCCTTCCGTTTTAATGGGGTGGAAGTAGGGATGGGGAAGTGTAAGGATAGATTTCCCTACACGTATTTGGCCCTTTTTATCGACACGTAATTTTTAGAATCACTTTTACCCGGTTTCAGTATAAATATTTTATTTAAATTACATTTGTGTGTACGATTTCTTGTAGTATTTTATTTTTCTTTCAATTGAAATACGTGTCGAATATTTTATGAGTAAATAAAAATATATTTCATATCCGACAATTAGTATTGTTTAACGAAACGAAATATAGTTTTCTTTATTTTTTCATTTTTTCATACGAAGATAAATAAGACCATAAAATATTTTGCATATAATAAAATATTCGAGATTAATAATAAAAATGAATGTATAAACAAAAACAGCAGCAACACTGTTGTTTGTAGGAAAAAATGTAAACATAATTTATTGATCTGCCCGATAAATGTGCAATTTACGAATCGTATTTATTTCCTTGTCGATTTAAAAGCAAAAGCAAAAAAAAAACAAAATTATTAAAAAGTTTGATAGATTTTAACTCGTCAGATTAATAAACTTTCATTTCTTTCCAATTCGACGATCCTATTCGATCCAATCAATTTCTACAATCGTTGAATTAAAATCACTTAAATGAATATAAACGAAAATTTGAAATAAAGTTTAAGAATTTGTAATTAATTAGATTTCTTTTCTTTTTCAAGATCAAGAAGAAGGAGAAGGAAAATTAATTTACCCCTTTCAATTTTTCTTTCTTACTTTCCTTTAAGATTGCATTCCAAATTTATTAGCTATAATTTCAAGAATCCTTTTTAATGATAGTTAAATTTATTTACGTCAATTAAAACTTTATTATAATAATTATTATAGAATATATTAAAAAATATAAAGAAAAAAAGTATCATTGCACAAAAATGTTTTTAAAAAATCGAATGTTTTGGTAAAATTAAAATCAGAATTTCACCGTTAAAAAGAGAACAAAATAATCTTCTTGCTAATTTCAATGGTATAGAATCGTAAATAAAAAAGAAAAGAGACGTTAGAAAAACTTTTCCAACGTTTAACTATTTTCTATTTTGGTATTCAAGTGCGACGTCGACAGAGAGTCAGACTGGTAGAATTCGCAAGCTCGATCTTCGAAAGATCTTTTGCAAGTAACATGCAAGCCAGAAGACTAACTATACATATATATATATATATATATATATACGTATGTATATATAGGAAAGGCAACCACAGTTTCCTTCCTTCGGTGCTGCATCAATTCAGACGCTTACATCAGAGTTACCACCAGAGCCCGTTCTAAGAATAATCAAGTTCGCCGTACTCAAAGCGCATTCCGTGACTTTCTCACCGCTACGAATTCATAATCGTATTATTGTCCATGATATGTATAGAAAAAAAAAAATAACGAAGGATTTGAAAAAAACTTTTTAAGTAAATCTAATCGATAAATTATTTAAGGTTTATTAAAAACAATTCCAAATGTTTCTCGTTGATTCGTTAATTTCAAATATTATTTTGACAACTAATTTTAATTACTGACAAAAAATCGTTAACACGTATTATTCTTTAATATTCATAAAACGGAAATGATAATTATATCCAGTAGCAAATATTTGTTTTTTCTAAAAAAGAAAAAAAAGTGACAAATTCTTTAGTCGATATTCTCATTTCTCGTTTCGTTATCTGAAAATAACAACGCTAATAATAGTTAAAAAAAAAAAGAGAGAGAGAGAGAGAGAGAGAAGTAAAAAAAGAAATGAGAAAATATTTTCGAAAAATATCCATCATATATCGGAAAAATTTCATTACGATTTTAATTCACCTAATACCTAGATTCCTTCTTCGTTATTTTCCCTCTTCGAAAAATAATATTCAAATAAAAATAACGATTAATAATTAAAGTAGGAAAAAGAAGATAAAAGCTTGTTCTGAAAAATGATTAAACTTCTTTCGTTCGATTAAATTAACCTAATTGATCGTGGAAAATAGAAAGATAATTTTCCTTTAAAAACAGCAATAACAATAATAATAATAATTCGTAATTAAATTCTTGAAATTCGTTTTCTTATTCTTTTTTATATATTTTTAGAAAGAAACAAAAATATAAGACAAAACCATTTCAGTTCTATTCTCGTTTAATAAGAATCTAACTAAAGAAAGAGAAAAGAAATATATTTTATGTTCAAACGAATGATATCGAAAAATAAAGTGAAGAAAAAGAAGAAGAAGAAGAAGAAGAAGAAGAAGAAGAAGAAGAAGAAGACAGTACTTTTATTAACGAGCTATAGCTCGTTTAACTTGAAAATGAGATGTCACAAAACGTCAACACAAAATAGAAGAAATAAAATTACAAAATATATTCAAATGACAATAACGATGAAAGTTAAATTAAAAAATAGAAAGAGCTCTTTTATTGTGAAAAATGATCCAACGAATTCATCTGATTAAATAATAATTGGTAACGAAAAATAAAAGAAATAATTTTTCTTAAACAGTATTAATAGTAATAAATTCTCGAAATTAGTTTTGTCATACTTTTTATATTTAAAAAACAAACGATAAAGCAAAACTACTTCATTTCTAATAAAAAAAAAATATATATATATATTTTAAATTCAAACGATGATATCGAATAATAAAAAACAAGAAAAAGAAGAAGAAGAAGAAGAGAGTACTTTTATTAACGAGCTATAGTTCGTTAAACTTGAAAAGGGATATCATAAAATGTAAATACAAAAAGTATCGAAGAAGCAGATAAAAAAATAAATAAAAAATAGGAGAAAGAAAGCAGGAGTAGGAGTAGGAAGAGGAGGAGTAGGAAGAGGAGGAGGAAGAGTATGAGGAGGTGGAGGTTCGAATTTTTTCGATAGGGGTTTTAAATTCCTCTCAAACCTTGTTGCAACGGACAAACAAGTAATATTTCAGCCGCCATGTGCATGACTTCGACGTTCACGCGAGGTGACATTTTTTGCGAGAATCCTATGGAAAAGCATGTTTCCCGTTTCCAACGTGTTTCTCTTATACATACACCTATCGTACATGTATATACGTGACCGTGAGTATGTATTTGTGTAGGAGTGTGTCTGTGGCTGGTACCTGTGCTATAAAAAGAGACAGCAAATGCTATACAATAAGAAGAGGCACATTTTAGATGTGCCTGGTCTATGAAAGTCGATGATCGAATCATGTTCACGGCATGGCAGATGTTGGTTAAATCTAATAACGTGATCGTGCTTAGGGGCTACTCGGTACGTTCAAGTTTCAGATACTAAAGAAAATTTATTAATATGTGATAGAATGAAACGACGATGATGAGGACAAATTATAACTTATAAATAAAAAGGGGAAATAAGTGAAGGAGAAGTGAAAGATGGAAAAAAAAAAATGTAGTAAAAAAGATAAAAGATGATTTACTTTACTGGAAACAATTTTTCAATAAACCAATATTAAATTATATTATTTAAACTTCTGTATATTTGAAATAATTAATAAAAAGGTTTACAAGAATAACTGTAGACAATGATTTAAATAAATTTTAAAGCTAGAAGTAGAACGAGTTCTAATTTTTCTTTGATTATGCAATTTTAGTATCCCTTAGTTGAGTTACTTTTATATTTCTAAACGATACAAAATAAAATTAAAACTAGACAAATAAATGAAATAAAATATACGTCTAAAGAAAGAATATAAATTAATTTCCAGGTTTATACAATTTTAATAACCACTGGTAAAAATAATGGAGGGAAATATTCAATTAATACTTTATATTCGAATAATACTCTATTATTCGATCCTAGTAAAAGGAAACAATGAAAAAAAAAAAAAAGAAATATAACAAAAATCTATGAACTCGTAGCAACTATAACCCAATAAAGGGTGGTGGATAAATCAAAAAAAAAGAAAGAAGAAGAAAAAACCATTGGAAAAAAAAATTATCTTTTTGTCCTCGTACCATAAAATTTCAATACGTTCTTATAAACTCATTGCGAAAGTATTCTGTTCTGTAATAAAAAAAAATAAAGGAGAGAGAAAAGAAGAGGAGTAAATAAAAGAAAGTAAAAAACAGGCAGAAATAAAAAGGATCAAAAGATGGGTAGCATGGTACAAGCAAATAGTATCTGTGAAACAATAAATAGAAAAATAAAAATAAAGAAAACACAACGTACCAACCCTTCTTTAAACACACACATGCAACACACACGTATGAAAATAAAAAAAGAAAACCAAAAATTCGTTCTAACGACCAACAAAAATTTGTCAATTTTTCATTTCTTTTTTATTTCCCCTCATCAAACCTCCCCTTTCCCCAAATACACAATTTTGATACGCTTACGTGAACTTAGGGTGACGCAAAAAAGAGTTGCGCTTTTCAATTGAAAACTAAACGAAAACAAAAATGCAAAAAGTAAAGTAAGTAAAGCGAGTAAAGAAAAAAAAAAAGGGGGGAAAGCTATAAAAAAGAAAGAGATAAAAAAGATAGTCACGGTGTTAAATGATAATACGAGAAAAGAGAGATTGAGAGAGAGAGAGAAGAAAAAAAGAAGACAAGAAAAAAAAAAACCTTTTAGACCATCTCTGAAACGAAACGAACGTTTCGTTTTCTCACACTCTCAGATATACTTCGACTCAACCCAGTATTCTTTTCAACAATTTATCTTTCATCTACATTACAACCGTGTCGATGAAGCTGGGAAAAGATGAGGATGAGGAGAAGGAGGTGGAGTAGGTGGAAGAGGACGAAGAGAGGGAAGAGAAAGAGGTGGATATGGAAGAAGTGGAAGAAGAAGTAACGAAGAGGGATGCGCACACTCGTACAACACACACAAACACACACCATCTTTGAAGGATAAGAGAGGAAAAGAGAGAATGAATGTGTGTGTGTGTGAGAGAGAGAGAGAGAGAGAGAGTTCACCTGGTTTCTATCGAGCAAGGACAATTCTTTATTCGTAACAACGAGAGCAACGGCTGGGAAATATGTCCGTGTACGGGTTTGTTATTTTGGATTATTATTATTTTGTTTTATCCTTTTTAACAGAAGAAGAGGAAAGGGGTAAAAGAGAGAAGTCGCGTGCCGAATACTAGGTATGACTAACGAATTCAGGGATTATAGAGAAAATTAGGTCACCTAGAATGATATTATATAGTACATATATATATGTGTATGTAAATATTTCTTTTAGGAAGAAAAATAAAAATGTTATTTTCCTTAATATTTAACCAAAGAAAAAATAATAAAGAGAGAAAGAGAGAGAGAGAAAAATTTATTTCTTATACTTCTAATAAAAGTCAATACTTTTTGACTCAGAATTTGATACTCGACCATATATTTTGGTCTAAAAAATATAGTATTATGTTTAAAAAAACAAAGTTGTCCTTGAAATCTTCGAAACGCCTCCACCTGTAAAAAAACTTAGTGCACCCTTTCAAACTATGTAACTTTTCTATTGAAAATTTCTTCGTGCAATGCATATTTTGGAAGTTATAACGGAACAAATATTACTCAGACCACCCTGTATATATATATTTCTTTTAAAAACACGAATAACAATGTTATTCTCGTTAATATTTAACTAAAGAAAAAGTAAGAGAGAGAGAAAAAGAGAGAGAGACAGACAGAGAATTTTGTACCGTACGATTATTTTTACGATTACGAAAAAGCGAATGAGAAAGAATGCTGTGCTGTACGATTATTTGAAGAGAACAGTCAAAGAGATATATATATATATATACATATACATATATATATGAATGATATATATATGTATACTTTTCTCTTTTCGCGTTTGCCTTAGAGCAAATTTTTTTCACAACGTTTATTTCGTCTACATGCATATAACCCATGATGGTATATTTTGTAAGTATGTATTTGCAGAAACACACACACTCACACATACACATATATATATATATATAGAGAGAGAGATATGTATACCTGCTACACGGTAGTACGTATTTACGTACATAAGTGTGTGTCGTTACGTTGTTTTATTATAAAAGATCGAGAACTAAAATGGGAAAAGGTACGAAGAAAGAGAGAGAGAGAGAGAGAGAGAGAGAAGGATAGAAAGGGGAAGTAAAATAAAAGTAAAAAAAATATAAATACCTGGTAAAAATGTAATATCAAAAGTTAGAACAATAATAGGGGTGTGTTCGATGAGGAATGTAAATGTTGAAATAAATCATTTAACGGTTGCGTGTACGTTATCCATTAATTATTATTATTGTTTTTTTTTTCTTCTCTTTTCCTTTTTTTTGTATTATTATTATTATTATCGACAATACGACTTAATTGGCTTTAGTCATGTACGTATCACGTGTAACTATACCGAGTAATTATATTCGTGTTAGGAGCGAACTATTATTTTATTAGTTTCATACACACTTCCATGTAGTTTTCCTCGGATTCTATATACTTGGCAAGTATACTACACATGTGTATTTGTATTTGTGTATATATATTTGTATATTTATTTATATATATATATATTTATCGAGGTTGAAATATTTCGGACAGCTAATATGAATGTATATATATATATATTTTGGAATGTTTTCAAGATATGGGATTACATCGTTTGAATTATAGTTATTTCTGATCAGAGAGATTCACTGTTTTACCATGTTGAAAATAAATGTTTTATATTTTTTTTATAATTAATATTATTTATATTTATATATGATAAAATTTATTTCGATGGCTAATGGTCTCATCTTACGAAATAAAATTATTATTACTAATATAATTAATAATTAAAACAAATTAATTTTACATTAGGGATATAATAATACGTAAAGAAACACGGTTCCTGTTATCGAAAGAAATGTATAAAAAAATTAAATCGATATAATTATTAAAACAAATAAATATTATTTAAAAAAAAAACAAAAACTATAATATATGTATTTAAATTATTACTAACTAGAAATAATAATTAAAAAAATATATTAATCTTACATAAAGAGATGTAATAATACGTAAAGAAACTTCATATCTCTGTTATGATTTTCTTCGAAGATTTATTCCTTCGAAGGATAATGCACCTACTCTTCATTTCTTTTCTTCTTACCTTCTCTCTTCCCTTCCCAGTCAGAAAGATCGGATTTTCTTAGAATAAAACATAAAAATAAAAAGGTTGGCAAAAAAGAAAATATCCCATTTCTCTATAACCAGAAGTATAAGTTATAAATAGAGAATCACAGTAATGTTCTTAGATAAATTATTAGAACTTCTCTTTTTCTCATACTCTCTTTCTTACTTTCTCGTAAATAGGAGAAACTTGGTGAGTGTGAAGAAGGAGGAAAAACATTGGTCTTTCCAGATGTTCAGACGATCTTTCACCCTTTGAGGAGGATGAATAAATCATAAGAGATCGTCTCCGGTGATACTTTGCTTCTGTGTATATATATATGTATATAAGTGTGTGTGTGTGTGTGTGTGTTGCATTTCGAAGTAAACATCGAAAGTTCCAATTTGAGAATTCGCCTTTAAAATTTATATAATCCAAGTAAATACCATTTCACATACATACACACATATATATATATATTTATATACATCCTTATATGTATACAAGTATAACTTCATTCCTTTACATTCGTGTGCGTATGTGTATATGTGCGAAAAAGGGGTGGATACTTTCGCGAATATTTATACGAGAAAAGTAGTACAAATAAGTAAAAGTATATACACGAAAATGTGGATTTTTCACGCGAAGATAATAAAAACGAGTTAACGTTGTAAAATAGAATGGAAGGAAAAAGAAAAAAAAAAAAAGATAAAATGTGTAGAAAAGAAATAAAAATAAAGAAAAAAGGAAGAGGTGAATGGGTGGGAGAAAGGGTTGAAGTAAAGAAAAGAGTAAGATAAGAATGCGAAACGTTTTAAGGACGAGAGAGGGAGTGGAGATGGGGGTGTGGGGGTGGAAGGAAGTAGTCTCGTTTCCATCTCGATTGAGCATCATCGTATGAGGTGCTTTCGTGCTATCCAAGAATAAAAGAAAAGGGTGTATCCTCGTAAGCATTACACGAGAAAACTTTCCAAGTAGTTGTGGGGTGCTAAAGAGGTGGAGTGGGGGTGGAGGTAGGTGGCTAAGGTAGAAAAAGAAAGGAAGAAAGGGGGGTAGGTTTGGGTGGAAGAGGTTGGAGGAAGCTTTCAAGCTTCAATTTAATAACAGTAAGTCGAGGAGGATGAAAGGGGGAGGAATAGGAAAACTAAAAGAAGAAGAGAAGAGGGAAAGTGGGAGAGGGGTGGTATAGTAACTTTTTGTTTATACAACGCGGCGAGAGTCCGTTCTAAGCTCGGTTGTACCTTTTTTCAAAAGCACCCTTTTCTATTTATTTTCTATTTACTTGAAAACTTTCCACCCATCCAGCCACCCAACAACTACCCCTAAAGCAAGACCGAGTCAAGCCGCGTCGAGAAAGCAAGGAAGGAAGCTAGCAAAGAACATTATCCAGCATCATTCAACTTCAATGTACTACTATACTTTTTGGTATACTTTCTTCTAGAGAAATCTTATGTCAGTTGATGTAACAATAAGAGTAAACTAAAACCTAGAAAGGGTTTATATTATTGTTGAGTAGTTGTTGGGAAATAATTGTTTTAACGATCCTTCGGGGATAAGAGAATGAAATTGTGGTAGTAAATGAAAACTACCAACTATTATTATGACTATGACGATGATGAACTATGAGCGATAGAGGGTTGTTGAGTATAAAAGTACACATTTAAAATTCATACTCATGACGATGGTCAGTGTTGATGTAATGGTCAAAGTAATGGTTTAGGGGTGCTGGGTTCTTGGTAAGGTGAAATAGAAGAAAAAAAAAAGTGAAAGAAAGTAAGGGTTGGTTGGTTGGTTGGTTGACTTGGCGGTAGAGTTGGGCTACTCACCTTTAACCTCCCTAGTAAGTAGAAGGAAAAATCCTAAAGTCAAGAAGACTATCCTCATCATAAACGTCTCGGTAGCTGTCTCAGCTGGTGATGTTGTCGTCACCCTTCTAACGTTGCCAGACCGGTAAAAGTTTAGTCCGAGCGACATAATAGCCATTGAAAAGCAACTCTAAGCACTCCTATACCAAAACTTTTCAACTTTGCGGGTAGTAACATTCCTTTGCAATCACTTAACGGAACAACCCCGAACCCCCAACCCCTCGTAGTACTTTTCTTCTTCTACTTTTTTTTATCTTTCAACGTTTATTCCGCGTACTCTCTTCGACTATCATTACACACAATCCTAGTTGCACTCACTCGTTCAGAATCGTAGTAGTTAAGGGATAGACAAAGACGAAAATGGGTGAGGGAGAGAGAGGAAGAGAGAGAGAAAGAGTAAGAGGATTGAAACGACGAACTCGAAAAGTTCCGGGAAAGTTCTCACGCTAATCGAGTCAGTCGAATTTAATTACTTTAACGGCACGTTTTCACGGTCCCCACCTACCCCCTTTTTCTCTCTCTCTCATTCTGTAACTCACTCTTGATCATTCACTATCTCTCTCTCTCTTTTTCCCAGAGAGAAAGAGAAAGAGGGAAAATTAAAACTCACAAACACGAAGAATGAGGTCGACGATCGTTCGAATTTCGTCCCGTTTTTCGGATCTTGTAAACACCAATCGGGAATAATCGTTTCTATCTATCTCTATCTCTCTAACTTTTCCTCACTCTTAATTTCTTTTTCAACAACTACTTTTTCTTCTCCTCTTACTGTCTAACTGTCTGTCTGTTTTTTCACGTTGACGTTGAGATTAAAAGGAATGATCGAGAGTTTGAACAAGAATGGGGAATGACTTTAACCGGTTGAAAGAAATAGTCAAAGAAATTAGAGATTGGGAAACTAGAAAAGGGGGAGAGAAAAAGAGAAGAAAACTAAAGAGAACGAGAGAGAATGAGAGAGAAAGAAACACGTGGACGTTCGATAATTGGCGGGCTTGACTACGCTGCGGAAAAATGCTGAGAATACCAAAGAGGAAAGAAATAAAAAAAATAAGAAGGGAAAGAGAAAGAGAAAGAGAGAGAAGGCTGTCAAACGGAATAGAAAAAAGAAAAGAAATGAGAGAGAGAATGAAAAAGAAAGAGAAAAGGAGGGGTTGGGTAGGAGGGATATCTTGGCAGTTTTTCTAATTTATACACACAAACACAAATGTAAATGTGTATGTACGTGTATAAATATATGTAAATAGATTGAGGATGAGAGAGGGATGTTTGTGAGATAGGGGAAAAAGAAGAAAGAGTGGAACAAAAAAAAGAAAAGAACAGGATAAAGAAGGAGGGTGGTCGTGCCCGAGAGGAATAAAGACGACCTTGGCTCGGATCCTCGTCTTTTTTAGCGAAGAGAGAGACAGAGAGTGAAAGAGAGAGAAGGAGAGAGAGAGAGATACGTAAGCGCTTCTTCTTCTTCTTCTTTTTCTTCTTCTTCTTCTTCTTATTCGATCATGATCTATAACAACAAACCAACTGGAACGTAATGGTGCTGTTGCTACTGATGCTGTTTCTGTTACTGTTGCTATTTCCTATCCGTCCGTCAATCTGTCTGTCTATTTTTCCTAATCTTTTATTTCCCTTCCCCCTTCTTTTTCTAATTTGAGACGGCAAATAACAAAAGTCGAAACGATATATGTTAAAATTAAAAATAAAATTAATAAATTATAAAATAAAGATAGAAATAAAAATAGAAAATTAACATAAAAATTAAAAGATAAAAAGAAGACAAAATATTTTATACGAAACAACAGTCAAGGAAAGAGTAAGCGGATTATTTGATCCATCGAAAAATCTTATGGAGATTTAATGATGGTTTTTAATGGAAATTATTAAATCTTCTCTTGCCATTTTGTTTACAATTCTTTTAAACAACGATGGATTATAATAAAAAAAAATATATGTTACGTAATGTAATAATTAATTGTTAAAAAGAAAAGATTGAGAGAAAGAGGTGAGAGTAGGAGGGTTGTTGGGGAAAAGAGGGATGGCAAATATAAATAGAAAAATAGAAGTAAACAAGAATGAGAGAGAGAGAAAGAGAGAGCGTGGACCGAACGACCGAAGCTGATGCGGAACCGCGGACGACTGGCGTGTGCGGCTGGTAGACGACTACGACTCCGACGACGACTACGAGCAGGAGCAGGAGGACGACGACGACGACGATGAGGAGGTGGATGACAAGGAGGAGGAGGAGGAGGAGGAGAAGGTGGAGGTGGAGGAAGAGGAGGATGGAACGATACAACCGAATCCGTACGCTTATTCTAAACTAAGCGATTTGTCCCCGGCGCCGTGCCGCGCACCTGTCTTTTCGCGGCTCGTTGCGCATGTCTTTAGGACAAGCGCGGCTCGTCCCTACGTTTTCCCCCCTTCCCACCCTACGAATAACAGAAAGAGAGAGAAAGGAAGAAAGAGAATCAAGGTCTGATTGTCCAAGAGAGACAGAGAGAATTAATGTATGTGTTTGTATGTGAAAAAGAGTGAAATTTAGAGAGAGAAAGGTTCAGTGTATAATAAAAGTGTAAGGGAGAGAAATAAAGTATGTGTGAGATAGTAAGATTTAGAGAGAGAGAATCAAGGTCTGATTGTGTGAGAGAGGCAGAAAATTTAAACGTGTACGAGAGAGAGAGAGAGAGAGAGAGGACCAAGGTTTGATTGTGTGAGAGAGGCAAGAAGAGTAAACGTGTACGAGAAACAGAATGTGTGAGTCTGTATGCGAAAGAGAGTTAGATTTAGAGAGAGAAAATGTGTGTGAGAGAGTGAAGAAGGCGTTCAACGTGTAGTAAAAGAGCAAAAGAGATAGAGAA
>JACGTP010000016.1:1981318-2050045 GCA_023678845.1 Mischocyttarus mexicanus | reverse complement strand
AAGTTTTCGCTGAGAAAACGCTGACGCAACCTTTTAACATTTTTCACTCAAAAGAACTTTAACTATTTTTTACTTTCTCTTGACGCAACCCATACTGGACCTTGACTAAACCATGACTTAGTTATATCAAAATCTTCTCTAAACCTTGGGCTATCTGACGATAACATTGTTTTTAATCTAGCTCAAGTTTTCGCTGAGAAAACGCTGACGCAACCTTTTAACATTTTTCACTCAAAAGAACTTTAACTACTTTTTACTTTTTCTTGACGCAACCCATACTGAACCTTGACTAAACCATGACTTAGTTATATCAAAATCTTCTCTAAACCTTGGGCTATCTGACGATAACATTGTTTTTAATCTAGCTCAAGTTTTCGCTGAGAAAACGCTGACGCAACCTTTCGAAATTTTTCGCTCAAAAGAACTTTAACTATTTATAGTACTACTATATTATACTTGTACTACTGTATTATACTATTTTATTATGCTATATATTATACAATTTATATGCGCTATATATAAAGTATATATTAACTGAAATAAATTAGCTTTGTATATAATAAGTATGAAAATTAATGTATATATCAATGTATATTACAAAAATGTATACCTGATCTAAAAAAAATAAATGTTTACCATAAAATACAAATCAAAAGTGTTATCTTTGCCAACCCTATCATTTCCCTTTAATTTCCTAAATGAAATACCTTTTTTTGATAAAAAATTAAAAACAAAAAAACATTTTTGCGTACCACCTCCTCGCACATCATGTGATCCTGTTACAAATCTAAATTTCGAGAAAAATTTTCGGGGTGTCCATAAATCAAATTTTGTATCAGGAAAATATGATATAACAGAAGGTGGCACGATTTAATTTTTTTACTTACCCCAAATTCTTCGGGAAATCTTCAATGTTCTCTGGTAATGTTTGAAGTGGTGATCAGCAATACAGTTTTTTTTTTTTTTTTTTTTACGACAGGAGGAAAATCTTCATAGACACCCCAGGCCCGATTTCCTGGGGTAGTGTCGGATTCAGTCTGTCCAGGATTCCGTCTTATCCAGGAAATTATCCTGGATAAATCGGTCCTAGTACAGAATGCCTACCGACTAAAAACCTCCTGTTTTTATTATTAACGATTAATTATTATTTATACTATATACTATATATACTATATATACTATATATACTATGTATACTAATATACTATATATATATACTATATACTATATATACTATACTAGTGGCCCAGGCATGCGTTGCATTGCCTTTTTTCTCTCTGCGAAGACAAACAAAATTTAGGCTACACACTTTCGAATTAGTGAGAATAAAGATAGGAGCCTTGTGTTACTGTAATTGTAAAGGGGATCGTAATTCAAACCACGTAAATCAATATGTATCGTTCGTCTCGTTTCTAATGATTGAAGTAATAACAGTGTGAGGTCGCTCTCTTTCATGATCTCTGCTCAATTGTTTCTGACGCAATGAATTACTAACACAATGATACGTTTGATCTCTGCTCACTTGTTTCTGACGTTCGTGTGTATTACTCACACAATGATACGTTGAAATTTTTGGAAAATTTGATCTGGACCACGAACCGTAGCTCTGATGAAAAAAAAAATTTACAAAAATATGTCCGGGAATATAATGAATAACTCATAAAATTTTCACGGCGATTGGGTGTATAGTTTTTGAATTCACTTGCGACATACATACACGAATTCATTTTTATATATATAGATATAATGTAAAATAATTTTTTTGATGCATTTATTTTATAAAACATTTCAAATTTTTTTTTATTTGCAAACATTACGAAAAATTAAAAAAAAGAAACTTATTTATTACGCATAAGTAATATAATTAATAATTATAGGTAAATAACATATAATAAAAAATACGTTTTATAAAATAAATGCATCAATAAAATTATTTTACATTATATCATTTATAAAAAAAAATATAACATATTGTAAAAACATAGAAAAAAAAAATTGAAAAAATTGAAAAAAAAAAAGAAATAAAAAAAAAAAAAATTAAATTAAGGACGGACGGACTTGAACGCACGACCCCAAAATACGAGTCCGTGCCCGAGTCTGGGCCCTTACCAGCTTCACTACCGACGGCTTATATTAAGCGTACCAAAACACGGGTACATATACATGAGCAACTATTTATTTAAACTTTAATCGCAAATATCTTAAAAACGATTGACCATTATGAGTATAATAATTTAACACAATGATGTACTAGTCAAGGTCTATAAGTTGCATGCCATTTTAAGCAAAAACTAGGTTTGAATTTGGTATGTTCTCCTAGTTAGAAAAAGAAAAAAAAAAAAGAAGTATTATCGAAAAAAGTTGTAGAAGCAGCACGTGAGGGATACTTTTTTTAAAAATATTCTTTCCAAAGGGGTTAAAAATATTCTTTCCAAAGAGGTTAAAAATTTCTTCTGAATTTGCACGATCTCCGGAAATCGTAGGAAGCAAGATGGTACCACAATGCACAGATGCTCAAAAGCTATACCACAATACCATATAGAGAACCTTCAAGTGAGACATGGGTGGTGAGAGGATGGTTAGGTTATACATAAACGAGAATCTATACTCAAAACGCGATATTCAAGATTTCATATCGAATTGGATCGGACGTTGATAGTGCATTCTACTGTCATTGGTTAATCGAATTTATACCAATGCAAAGAACCTTTTATGTTATGTTTTATGAGATTAAAATACATTTTCAAGTACGATTAGATATTGATTAGATGGTTTTGTATGCAAACCATATACCTTTTAATTGTATTAATGGATGTTTAATTCCATGAAATAAAATACAAATACGAATAAAATAAAATATAAAAAATATTACCAAATTTGAAATAAAATCTAAATTCTATTCTCGACAATATCAAAGACAAATCATTATCGACATTCTTCTTTACTCAGCTGGCATAATTTAATTCGAATGGATATATTTTTGAAAAATGTGCGTTTTTATTTCGAATATCGAAAGAGAAGAATTCACGAAAAAATGTTACAAAAATTGTACTCGTTGTTAAAGAAGAACTACTGTACGTCATGCTTTGTATAAAACAGACTCGGCCTTGAGAAGATAACCTTAACTCTCTCTTTCCTCCTCTCCTCTCGTAGAATTTAAAGTTGTATAAAAATTATCCAAAAGAAAGTTAATGGTTTTATATAATTTTTCTCATTGTTATCGCATATTCTTGAGAACAGAAAAATTTGTTTGGTAATCTTTCAAACTCTACTTACGTGTACATATTTTTTTTTTCTTTACTATATCCATTTTCGTTATAGTTTAGTTTACGTATATATATGTGTGCGTGTGTGTAAAACACATGTACATGTATATACGTACAGACTTTTGATCGTTGCAGTGAGCGATTCGAGTAGAAAATCCAATTCGGATATTTATCGATGGAAAAATTGAATGAAAAAGGAAAGAAGTATTAGACCGATCGTACATTCATAGAAAGATCCATGAGAGCGTGAAAGATCGATCGATTCTATCTACTAAAATGATTAAAAAATGGCAGGAGAGAAGAAACCTGAGTACCGTTAGAAATCCTCGTCGTATTACTCCTAATGGAAACCTTGGCTAATCTTCTTATTTTTAATAAAATAGGAAGATATATATATATATATATATATATTCACAGAGAATAATTCCCCTTTTCAAAAATATGTATTTAAGATAATTTTCCTTTTATTTTATTCTATGTTTTTTTTTTTAGAATATTTTTTATTCCTCTTTATTCTGACGTATTATTTTAACAGAATCGTTGGAATTTACTGGATTAATCGAAAAACTCTCTTCACGATTTTTTTTTTACAGTAATTTACAACTAATATTTTTTTAATTTTGACATATATATATATTTAGTATAGTAACATTAAATGGATTTCAAATCGTCTTTAATTTTTTTTTATTTATAAAAATATAAATATATAAATGTATATTACAATATATACATTTATAAATTAAATTGTCTATTCCAAATTTAAAAAAAGAATGATGAATTTAATGTAATCATGAAAAATAAAGACAAGAATGAAAATGATTCGAACAGAATAGAAAATTTCATTAATCCATATATATTTTTTGTATGATAGATGTAATAAAAAAGAAAAAGTAATAGAAGTGTCAGATAGATTTATAAATTGGCATGAAACCTTTTATTTAAAGCACAATATTTTTCCTAATAAGGGGTTGTGCGAAATTATTCAGAATAAACCGTTTTGTAAGGATTCGGATAGACGGTTTCTATCTTATTGGATTATTTAAGACTTACGTAATAGTGGAGAATAAAAAAGATCAGTTATAGGAATGAAGAGACACGTTTCTTTTGGGTTTTGTTTATACTGTCGCCAACCTAATCGTAGCGACACAGTGTCTGATTCCGAGAAACCCTCTCGCAATCTAAAATAGACAGCTGCGGTGGGATTCGTATCCTATCCTACGATATTTTATTAGGCTTATCAAAATATATACGTCATTTCTTTATTTTACTCAACGTATTATTGATGTTCGTTCTCTTACCCCGTCCATACTTTTACGGTTACCCTAAATCGATTCGTACAGATTTTAATAGATAAATTTTGATAACATATTTTTATAAACGATTGTAGATATATTTTACGAAAAAGAAATTATTTATTCGCGATATAAACCATATAAATGTATATTTTTTTAAACTTATAATTTAAATTCACACACACACACATACACATTTATAATTAATAAAGAAGAATAATCTAAATTCATTTATAATTAAAAAAGAACACAATTACTAACCCGCAATATATATAATCAGAAAAAAATAAAAGAAAATACTGCTTAAAAAATAAATAAAAAGATAAGAACGATTATGCACTATTATGGAATAAATCCTAACACGAGATCAGATTTGATACCCTATCAGTACTATAGGATGAGGTGAAAGTTATTCGTTTAAATTATAGACGCGTATCATACAATATCCGGTTTAAAAATTCTACAACGTTACGATTACCTATTAGATTTTTTAATACTTAATACTACTATAATGCATATATGCAATATACTCACTTGCTCACATATGCACCTCACTTGCATAAGAAAGAATACACGCACACGCAACGCGAAATAAATCACATATTTAAATAATATCGTTGTTCCTTCTTCTAACGCTCGAAGATGACTATCGATTGTTATGAAAAATACCTACAAATACATTCGACAAATACCGAACATATACGAAGGTCAATAACAAATTCGGGGAATGTTCTTTGTTTTTTTGATTTGAATATAATCGGTGCTTATCTCATTTGACTTTGACCTACTATTCGCTACACATCTTTTTCTCAATACATTAGGTACGTATGAATTATTAAATTAAATACGTTTGTACAGCTGACCTACTTTTGTATCGTTGATTTACTTTTCTTACCAGTGACCTATTTTTTAACAGCTGTTTTCTATTTCTAATCATATAGATTTTTATTTTATTTCTTAACATTTAAATAATTAATAAGTAGATTCATGTACATATATCGATTATATTAGATTAAAATTATTGAAAAATAATTGTTTAATGTATCTGAAATTTGTACTAAGCCTAATTACTTAATATAAATATTAAAAATTACAAAAAATTTTTTTTCTTTAAAATTTGATTACCATATTCTACAATATTTATGACATTTGATTTAAACACTTAAAGTAAGTTTCGAGATGCTTTGCAACGCATGCCGATTAACTACTAATATACATATATATACAATACTAACTTATTATTTATATTAATAAATTTAATATTTATATATAGATGTAGAAAAGGTATATTTATACGGTAAAATTTCGGTAACAATTTTATTTCAATTTATTCCAATATTTTTTTCTTCCTCCTCGTTTTTAATTCATATGCGAAAATCGTTTAACGGCCAATGTAATATCGACGTCATTTATATGTAGAAACGTGAAGTATATAATAGTATATACATACATCGATGTTTGAGAGCAATCGTTAGAGAAAAAAGACATACAGAGAGAGAGAGAAAGAGAGAAATTCGAAAGAGAAAGAAAAAAAATATAAAATAATCGAAAAAATTGTTACAGGTTGAAAAGTTTGATATAAATCTACAGATATAAAAAAATAATAATAATAATAATCATAAAACGAAAATGTAACGCCATTAGTGGATCCGACGTTAATCATTAATTTGGAGAAAGAGATGTTCATTAGCCAATCTATCCGCAATCAACACTAAGCAACATTTTTTAAAAACGAAAAGCTACGTGAATATTAATCACCTACCGGTCGGTCTCTTTTATATTTTCTCTCTCTCTCTCTCTCTCACATACACGCATGTACATATACACATATACATATACATATTACATACACAAACACACTTTTTCGGACTATTCTTTTGCAAGCAGAAACTATCGATCCATTTCACGTACGTAACAGAATAAATGTAATATATTGCGGAATTCATAAGACATAGTTATTGCTTCGTTTACTATACCGAATTCGAGACGTGTATTTAATTTACGTAATGTATTGTGAAACTATGTATTGGACACGTTTCTTTCGCTTATATACACAATTGGACCGTTTTAGTCAAATCGTTTACACATCTTCGTACAATCACACACGCGCACACATATACACGACTATACAAATGCACACACACACATATATACCATTTTTAGTAGTTATTTACAAAAAAAATACATTCATATATACGTTATTGATCCTATCATATAAATTCAGTTTATATCATATAGGAAAAATTATTCAACGAATAGAATATCACACATGAATGGATAATAAAACCACAAATGTTAATCCTGTTGTACTAATAGTAAACCTTAATTGAACTATCCCATTAATTTATTTATCTATCGATTAACGGCATAGAAATTTCATTATCTATTCGCTTAGCAGATTTATGTAATGGTTGTTTTAGTTGTATGCGTATGCATGTGTATGCATATATGTGTTTGTACACGGATATGTACTTACTGAATAGATATTTACATCGATGTAGATAATTTATCTTTTACGCGTAGAATGAATCAGAAGTATGGGTAATCTTCAATGTCAAATTTTAAACAATTAATATTTGTTAATGCAATTTTTCAAAATTCTTCTACAAAGAAACAAATTTTATCAAAATAAAAAGAGTATTTTACTGTAGGAGAAATATAATTTGACGTAGATGATAAAATAAGTTGTCACAAAATGATAAATCGTTACCAATTAATATTAAAAAAATGTGAATGATTTAAAAATGTAGATTTATCGTTTATAATTTTTATAAATGTATTTTCTTGTTTATTTACAAATACCCCATTGATTACAAATACTCCGAAAGTGAGTCATAGTACATGATATATGCTACGTATATTATCGGACGAGTTACGAATAATCTTAAAAGGGCATTTTGTTGGAAAAGAAAAGGAAAATTCATAGCGCGTAATGCGAGTATTCGGCAGTTACGAAACAGAAAGCGATAGCCCCAGCAACGGGACGAATACTTACGTTTCTTCTTCAAAACTGTTTTGTATTCACGATGCTTTTACTATCAGCCTTATATACGTGAGTCCGCATATAAAGACGAAAGACGGACTTCTCCTAAGAACAGTTACATTTTTTCTTCGTCGATGTAACAACTATAACTGGTAGTTATGAAGGTGATAAATTATATTCAATTAGAAAAATACAAATAATTTGATAATTAATGTATATTAAAATTTAATATAAATCTAATATTTCTTTTGTAATACTAAAATGTTAACAATGTCATCAAAGTTACATAAAATATTAAATTTCATATAATAAAAAGAATAGTAATATTATCGATTGGTAATTACGATTAAAAATATCACATTATTCTAAAATTAACACTTATTACAATAATCAAAAAATAATCAAACAATTAGAAAAATATCAAATACTGAAATCCTCGTGTATCCTTGACCCCAAAAAAGTGTTCAAACTAAAATAAAGAAAAGAAAAATAAAACTACGAAATAACAAAACTGTGCTTCAGATAATCTTCTTGATCCTTTGCATTGGAGTGGTATCATCAACAGAATTGGCTCGTTACATGCCCAGAGGATGGCGTCCAAGTGGGAGATACTTCAACCCTGGTCACAGTCAACCACACGCATACTATCGACCTGGTCCATCGAATGCGAACACTTATCCAACAGCTTCCTCGCCTCCTAATAAAACCCCGACAACACCTAGTACGTCAACGATACCAACTACTACAACTACAACTATTCCTATTACAACTACTACCGAGAGAACCAGAGAACCAACTACGCAACCGAATCTACCTGATGAAACTTTCGACACGAATCCGGCCCTTGCCATCGCCAATTCCTTCGCGTTCAACAGACCTGTCTACGTTTATAATACCTTCCCGTTTCTACCAGGACACATCTTAGTCAAGTAACCTGACCAGAACCGAAGAATATCCAAGATAGAACTTTGGAATAATCCCCGGCCATCCTCTTCTCCTCCTCCTCCTCCTCCTTCTCCTTCTCCTCCTTCTCCTCCTCTTCCTCTTCTTCCTCTTCTTCGTTTTTGTACACGTATGTATACGATTCATAGTATTATCTGTTACATATATATATATTCCCTGGACTAGTTATATATTTGTAATATTAGTTTTAGCAAATACATGCTCATCAACACTTTCTACTACCCAATTGTTTCCGAAACTTCCATGCTTGTAATTTAATATGTTACCCTTATGTTAGTTTCTATTGTATTATTACACCGGCTGACATGATCTTCCTTGTTTAAAATACTGTTAACTTTTTTTTACTATTTTTTATTACTTTTTACTATTTTGTTTATTTTTATTACTACACATTATGTTTTCAATAAAATTAACATAAAATTAATAAGATCGATGGAATGTATTTGGAATATTATTGTTGGTCATTGAAACGCGATATTCCTGATCTACGAAAAAAAATTACGTCCAAACGTAATTTTATAAAAAAAAACACGTAAAAGATGTCACTTGAAATAATTCCATTATATTAATTGTAATTGAAACTTTCTTGATGAATATATTTCAATAAATATATTTCTAACGTAACAATTTATATAATTTTGATAAATTTGAAATAAACATTTTTTAATTATGTAGAAAAATTAGATGTGATGGAAAAAAAAAACTGAGGATACTTATGAGAATTCAGGACACTAAAAATGAACAATATAATTACCATTAAAATAAAAACAACGCTCAAAAGTTTGTAATCTGTTGGTTTGTAATTATTTTATTACGTATTATATTAAATTATTCGTATTAAATATATTAAATTTATTCGTATAAACAATATTATATTTAAATTATTAATCATAAACAAGACAAGGAAATGAATAAAAATGAATCTCGATCTAGAAGAGTGTGTAAAGTTATAGGTGCTAAATACGTCATAAAAATATGACGTATCTATCTATCTATCTATCTATCTATCTATCTATCTACTATCCATGGCGTACTCTGTACATATATATATATATAAACTCTCATCGATATTCCTACATTTTTTACAATCTCGTACAAGTGAGATACGTCCAATTCTAACTGCATATGACACTTTAAACGATCCCCATTTGAAAAGTATGTGCTTATATCCCCATAACTTCTCCCCTGGTCGGTTGAACACACTTTTACTCCTGTGTGTTCATTGATCGCGCCTGATAGCACAACCAATGGCGTGTACGAACATTAGTAAGTATAATATCCGTGTTAAGAAGCGAAAGAATAAATCTTTATTTTTTGTTTTGTTCATATTCTCCTTGCTACGAAGGAATTATTATTCAATAATAATAATAATAATAATAATTTTTTAATCCTATCTATCTAAATATTTATTTTTCTTTTTTCTTTTTAATCTTCCTATTCGAGACACAATATTTGATATTATTGTATAGGTATTTCGTTAAAAGTAATAGTTGCTTGCTTCGGCAAAATTTATTTTAAGAGAAGAAAGGGATTTGATTTTTCCTCTCTTATTGTTATATTTAAACGGGGGAAAAATAAACACTATAACTTCGTAATAAGAAGTGCTATATCGGATAAGGGCCATATTTTACATATTGCACGACTACGAAGTAATCCTTGCGGAACTGGCCCATAGAATCGCGAATCTGCTGAATTACTACTATTATCTCCTTCTAGCCACACGTGTCCACTAGGTACCTAAAACGAGATACCAAGTTATATTTTTAGAAAATTGTTTCAAGGGACACCTTTTGTTTTTCTTTTTTTTTTTTCTTTTTCTTCCACCCCACATCACTCCTCGTTTCATATTTTTTTGTTCATTGCTATTTTCTCTTCTTCTATTTTTTTTTTTTAATCTAACATATATGAAAATTTCTGTCGTCACCGCGACGACACGTTAAAATATTTTTCCGAGAAAAAGGTAAAATTTGTTTTTAGGAAAGTTTTAGTCAGGTTTTCTTGGCAAAGTCTAAAATAAAATGAATGTACGTACTGAGAAACAGTTGCTAATTTATAGTGTTACTATTTACAGCTAAGTAGACACTAGAGACGGTAAGAGGAGAATATAGACATGAGCGTTACTCTAACATAAGATGGAACGCGGTAGTCAGACTTTCAAGAAAACAAAAAAATAAATAAATGTAATGTTTCTAGTTTTTTTCTTTCACTTCAATTAAAATATCTAAAATTCTTCGTATCCAAATTCTTATTATTATTATTATTAAATATTCTTATTATTAAAAAAAACAGCTATATGAATATGTATTGATTCTATAATAATAATATAATTAAATAAAAAATATTTTAAATATATTAAAATTTATTTTATATATATATATGCATAAATTTCATTTCTTAAAAAAAAGAACTGTATTAACATATACTGATTATTATAATATAATAATAAACAAATTAAAAAACAATGTTAATCTTTATAAATATTTTATCTAATGATGTACATATATATATAAATTTTTGTATAATGTTTATATATATACATAAATAATAATAAATAAAACTATATATTTTATAATATATTAAGAGTACTATTTAAAACGTATTAAATACTCACAGTATGTATAGCAAATCCAGTCCGAATACTGTCACCAGGTAGGCCTATAACTCTTTTACAAATATGTTGTTTAGGATTTGAAGGGCATATGGAAATAACAACATCACCTTTCTTATACCACCCTAATTTTGTACTTATATGTTCTGTAAATAATATATCCTTAGAGTGTATTGTCGGTTCCATGGATGGACCGGAGCACTGAAATATAATAATGCACAAATACATGAAAGTGAGTACCGCACTAAAACTAAATGAAACATTCTATTGAATGTTACCGCTATTAATTTTATGAGATATAATATATACTTTAATAAATAAGTAGCTAAGTTTTTTTATACCGGTTAATGATTACATGTTTATGTATTAGGTCTAAATATATGAAAGCAAATACAGCGGTTACTATGGAAGATACACCGTACTTAACTTTATCGATATAAATCATTAAATATATATTATTTATATTAAGTAATTAAGTTTTAATATTGGTTTGTGATAATATTCATGCATACTGTTTTAAATGTAGACATTAATTATTCTTATTAATTGTAATCATCTATACATATTATTAATATTAACAATCATACACTGCATAATCATTAAATTTAAATTCAATATGTGTTAATATAATATAACCTCTAAATTGTATTAACATACTTAACATACACACAAATTCATTATACAATAAGAGAGATTTTATATATGATATAATAAAAGTATATTTTTACTTACCACTACAAACTCGCCAATATATTCAAACGTACAGTGTGTGATGCACGCATACTGCAATGTAATACCTAATACACTTAGAACTTTGTATGTGTGTTTACTGAACATTATGAATAGTAGTAGTAATACAGAGGTTACATATTTGTATAAATTATTTTCAGCAATCAAAGATTCATATAACATTCCTTTTCTATACATACACATTTACATATATATCTAACATCGTTCTTTAATTATTAAGACTCTTTAATCACGTGAACTCACTGTACATCATTTTAAATAACAATCTTAAAGTTTAAATTAAACCTCGTAAAAGTGCACGCCACGAGTAATTTGAATTTTATTGGGATAGTAGAGAACGCCATCTTGGTACGACAAAATCGTATTACCAGGGATCTCTGGCGATTAAATTTGCAACTACAATTACAATTTAAATTTACAAAACACGACCGATAAATACACAGGTTTTATTTTTATTTGTGTTTTAAAGAGAGATAAAATATAAGTTTTTTTTTTTTTTTGAAAAATGTCAATAATTATATACGACATTTCTTATCATTCTATAAACGACATTTTAAATAAAAATATTTTAAATATTATTTCTCTAAATAATAAATACTACGTAAACACTATAATTGTAGGCATACGTGCCCTCGTACTTTTTGTTTGTACATTCCTTACAAAGAGATTCTCTTACGTTTCTAATACAATATTAAAAGATAATTAATTGGAATAATGATATTAAAAAGAAGTTTAAAAAATAACATCTAAATTATGTAATAATGAAATTGAACTACGACGAAACACGCACTCCACCGCGTGTTTAAATTAATTTCGTAATATTATATTTTCATCGTAATTAATTAAAATCAATAATTATATATTATTAGAATTTATTAAAAGTAATTTTTGGAATAAATAGAATTATATAATTTTTAAATAATTTTCTACGATTTGTTTTGTTTTTTATAACAGCAGGGAGAACGTGTGTTCGGTTTTTGAAGAAACACTGATTGCGAGATGACACACATATATACACATACATGTTACATCTTTATATTATAAACGCGTTTTATGGTGTGCATAATTCTTAAATTTAAAAACCATTCTTCACCCTTAGTACAACACTTTTTTCTCACTTTCTTATATTTCTTTTCATTCTTGTGATATAAAATAGAAGCGCAATATAGAAATTTGATCTTCTATTTAAAAGGTGACTCGATCAATATTAGCAATGATTAATTATGACAATGACGATGATAGGAAAATGATCGTAAATTTTATGTGAGATTACTAAACAAGTGGACCATCGTTTCTAATATTAACATAAATAATAATTACAATAATAATAACAACAATAACAATGGTTTATCTATGGTAATGAATAAGGTAATGATTACGATGATAATAGCAATAATAATAATATTAATAATAAAATATGAGAGAGATTAGTAAACGTAGATTAATTCACATTTCTATTAATTATGATAATAATAATAATAATAATAATAACAATAATAATGATGATGATGAGATAATTAAATATGTAAAATTTTAGGAAACGTAAAATATTATTGAAAAATAAATTTTCTTAGCATTTATATTTCTTACTATGATAATGATGAAGGATTAGGTATTGTTTCAGTTATAACTTATATCGATATTTTACACATAACTGTTTAGTCGAAAAATTGGTACATACAGATGGTGTATTTTGGGTTGTCTTTTTTTTTGTTTTTCTAACAAATTCCATTGATCATTTTTAGCCTTATTTTAAGAAAATTCTTAGCACTATAATAATTAAATTTATATAATATATATATACATATACACTATGCATATACATATGAGCATACACACACATACACGTACAATACAAAGTATTGTATTATCCCATCTGTATTGTAGCCAATACAACTAAACTACACTTCTCAGATAGAAAAAAAAAACAATTTTAATTAAAAATAAATAAATAAATAAATAAATTAGGGTAACTCTCTTATGTATGAACGATTTACTCGTAATTTAATTCTAACATTAATTAAACAACGAATTATTTTCTGTAACTTGTTCATCTTCTAAATGCAACACCGTAATACTTCTCCGAGTGATTTTTATTTATTTATAGAACAGATCAATTCGTATATTTTAATAATAATATTAATAATATACTAATAATAAATATATTCATTATAATATTATAATATAATAATAATAATAATAATAATAATAATAATAATATATGTAAAGTGTATAGATAACTTTATCGTAATAACGATTAAATTCCTTTCTCTTAAATAATTATTCTAAAACTTTACAACAGCGACCCTTATTTATTAAAAAATAAAGAGTTGTCAGTTAATAAATATATATATCCTACTAATTGAAATATTATTTGCGTTATTTATCGTTGCAACAAATCGATCAACGTAAATATCATTACATCGTTTACATTTAACAAGCGCTTTATACAGAATTTATACGATCATAAATACAATGTGAGCAATTTACGAGAATTGTATTTTGAGGGGTTGCGAGTCAAGGGAGATGACAGTTCAAGGGGATAGGAAAGTTGGGAAAATGCTCGCTCGTTTTTCTCAATTAATAATATTTTTTATTTAATTATTTAATTTTTAGGCGCTAATATGATGTAACCCTTGGTGGGTGATGCACGCGGTACCTGGGTGAGTGGTGGATGCTTTTCAAAGTGGGTGGTTCTTGTTTTTTTTTTTGTAATTTTATATTGCTTGATTTTTCGTCGGAAAGTTAGAACGTTGACAAAACATATACAAATATATATACAAATATATATGTATATATTAATTAGTATTTTTTATCGATCTATGACGAACGTCCATTAATTTATAAAAAAGAGTTATCAAAATCTTATTCTTTTTTTTCTCAAGATCGATTCTCGTTTTGTCATTTCTTATTATTTTCCATTGATAATAAATATTTCAAAATTCAAATACAACAAATTAAATGAAATTAAAATATTCAGCATAGTTAAAATGTCGATGATCTTGAAACTGTCCTAAAAACTTGTTGTATTCTGGTTTGTTTGAAAGCCAAGAATTTGGACTTGACGAATTGTAGGATGACTTAGCCCCCACCATAGAAAATAAAAAATTAAAATAATATACAATAAGAGAGAGAGAGAGAGAGAGGAAAAATTAGAAATCAGAATTGTTTGTTAATTGATTTTCTTTTCTTTCTTTCTTTTTTGGCTACGTCATCCTATTACACAATTACGCTCGTTTATAGACATACAATAAATTTTATTCTTCCCGACATTTCTTACAGATTATTTATTAAACAAATTTATATTGTTTATAACGAAGTTTATCCGATACCGTCATTAACATTACACTCCTACCATTAAAAATCTATTAAAAAAAAAAAAATAAATAAATAAATATAAAATATTAGGTTGTCCCATAAGTTTCTTAATTAACTTTTTATACTTGATATTTGATATTTTATATGTTATATTATTTTATAATTATTAAATACCATAGTATTATGAAAAAGGAATAAAATCATATATTGTTAAGTAAAATAATATAAAATACAGCTTCCAATAAATGAAATATTTTATACTGAAAAATAATGAAGAAACCAATGGGGGACGACCTAATATAATTGATACAAAAACACAAAAAGTGAGTGAGAGAGAGAGAGAGAGATAAAAAAAAAGAAATTATTAGTAAAAAACTATTGAAGAAAATAATAAATATTAAATAATCTACATATCTTTTCTATGTGATAATAAATATTAAAATAATCTATACACGTGTAACAAATTTTTGGTCCAAGTTAGACGCCACCCTATCTCTTCCTCCTCCCTTCCCCGCTCCCAAATCTTCCTATTTCTTTGTACCTTTTTTTTTTCTCTCTTCATACTATTTACCGATTGATTCCTATTACATAAATACATTTTACCAACGACTTAGAGTATTTGAAAATGTCAATTATCGAAACGATGATTCTAATTAATCAAAATTAACAACAAATGAAATATATCTAACATTTAATAATTTTAATTTTCTCGAGAGGTTTTTTTTTTTTAATACCGCGAGCATGCATTGTTCAAATATTTCATAGATTCAACCCTTTTATACTCGAAGTATTCTCTCCAGAAAATAAAACAAACATTAAAATAAAAATCTAATAAACCACACAACTAATATAAATATTAATAAATAAATTTATGTATAGTAAATGTAACGAAAAAAAAAAATACTCCAATATTTGTTAAATCTGCTTTAATAGTATTGCACTTTTCTTTTATTATACACACTATTATTTATCAATAACCTATAATATTGATATTAAACGATAACAATATAATTATTAATAATTTTCTATTTTAAATAAATACAAAATAAATAAAACTCCGAGTAAAAAGGGGTAATAGTGTTGTGCCGAGAAACTCATTGCAATAGACACAAATGTTATATTTCGTTATTGGTATAATAGAATCATTTTTATTTTCTCATAATTATCATCATCATCATCATCATCATCATCATTCTGACGCTAATTAATTAGGTCCAGATGAGAGAGAGAGAGAGGTATTTAAAAGATACTTTTATACTTCGTACATTATCTTGTGGTTACTTTTTTTTTCTTTTTTTTTTCTTTTATTTTATTTATTTATTTATTTTTTCTTTATTACTGTGTATCCCTAAAAGAGAAAAGCTGCGAAAGCTTTAGGGCAATGTTAATCACATATAATCGTTTGAAATGCGTTCTTAATGAAATATCTGTAATAATAATAATAATAATAATAATGAAATATTGTGTGTTCAGAAAGTGACATTAATTGTTCTCCATTAAATTCTTTTTTTTTTTTTACTTCTTTGTTATTTCATTGTTCATGTTAAATCGTAGAATTTTAATAATCATCGTTCCTACCTCTCGCATGAAAGATATATTTATATATATATGTGTGTATATATATATAGATAAATATATATGTATATCACATATCATATCTTATCTTTTTAATAATAATTGTAATAATAATACATATTTTACATAATCGTTAACAGTTTGAATCCGGTTTTTATGTCCGAATAAACAAACGATTTTAGTCCATTGAAATGTTACATTTTTTGGGCTTATTGTACAAAAGTCAGAGCACGCAATTTTATTTTTTAATGTCAAGGGGGGGGTTAGTATAAAGCCTTGACATCCAAAAATAAAATTGCGTGCTCTGATTGTTGCAACCCAAAATGTAATTTGTCAATGGACTAATTTGCATTTTTAATAATAAGAAACATATTAACAAGGAACATAAAGTTTTCGATAAGAGATAATATGTATATATATACATATATATATATTTATATATATATATATATATATACTACTATGCCTCTTGCAGTCTTTAAACATGATCACTAACGATCAAACATTTATTTTCCTTTCTTTCTTTCCTTCTTTTCCCCCTTTTTTAAATTAATTATTAAATGTTACACGTCTGACACATCTCTAATTTTGAAATCTCTCCATTTTGTTTCCTTCCATTTTTCTTTTCTCATACTTCTATCCCTTCTTCATCTTATTATTTCTCATTCCACGAACATAGTTCACGCCATTTTATTTTATACACTTTTTCGATCAATCGAGACGAGGTATTTATTTATATTTTGTTTCATTTTTAAAATGGAGAAACTACGGAGCACATAGAAATGTCTGACAAGGATGAAAAGCTGCGCTTATAACACGTCGTGAGCGTAATTATTATTATCCCGCACGCGGACACACACGTCGATAATTATACTTATTTTATTTTTTTTTTTTTTTATTCTTTTTTTGTTTTCTCTTTACATATTGTGTAGGAGAAAATAATTATTATTCCTCCATCATTCCGTTTTAAATCCCCCTTTTTTAAATCTCTCCTCGTATTTTTCTTCTTTTTCTTCTTTTTCTTCTCTCTCAATATCTCCCTTTTTCTTCTTTTTTTTCTTTTTCGTATGTCCCTTGTATAAACAAATAAAGGACACACACTTTCGTAACGATATACATATACATACTTTGTAATAGTAATTTCAATCATTTGTTTTACATACTTCATCGATGTGTGGTTCTTTTTTTGTTTGGTATGTAACTTTTATGTTGTTATTACTATCTGTGTAATTTATATGTGTATGTGTATGCAATGTATTTTATGTATATAATAACTGTTTTTTTTATTTAATAAATAAATAAATAAATTATTTCTTAACAAATGAATTTATAATTCATTCCTTCTCCTCGCTTCTTTTTATTATTTCTTTCTTTCTTCATCCACCCCTTTTTTCCTTTTTGTTTCTCGATGTTTCACAATATTAGGCATAAACATATACACGACTCCAAAAAAAGAAAAAACAACAACCCTAAAACGAAATTCAAAAAACTACACTTTAGTCGAGAGAATAGTCATTTTTCGTTCTTTTCTTTCCTCTTTTTTTGTTTCGTTTCTTTCTTCTTCCATCCAAGATGGAAAACTGGTATTTAAATAAAAAAATATAAATAAAAAGAGAATATTGGAATATATAAATTACAGAAATGTACATATACATAGAATAAGGATTATGAAATTCCCTGCTAAACTTCTCGTTGTTGTTTCGTCGATGACATTTCGCATGATCGTCGAAACGTATCGAGAAACTACGAAAACGCGAAATAGCGTTTACCATCTCGGCTAGAAATCCTAAGGTACAATGAGTTTGTTTATTTTCTTTTTTAATTTCCTTGTTTTTTTTTTTTAATGTAGCATATATTGCTAGATCCGTAGAAGAAATTGTAAATATGTATTATAATATTTACTTATGTACTTTTATGTATGTATTTCGCTTTTCTTATCCTGCACGTAGGCGAAGTAAGCAGGGCTTATAATTTTCCTTTTAATTATTATTATTATTATTATTATATTATTATTATTAATATTATTAATATTATTATTATTATTATTATTATTATTATTATTATTATTATTTGTTTCTTTATATCGTGTGTTTATTTAAATTTGTTTTATATCTTGTCCGGTATATTAACGCCTATCTCGTGTTTCTTCAATCTTATCTTTTCATTTCTCAGTGTTAAGTGTACATTTTATGTATCTGTATTCATGTATGTGTATGTGCGTGTAAGTGTATTTGTTTAATATGATAAAATAAGGTATGTGTATCCTTAAAACGAGATGTCGAGATATCAAGAGATATCATTAATAATAATAATAATCATCATCATCATCATAATAATATTCGGTTAACGAATAAATTCTCGTTTTTGTTTTAGAGAATATTTGAAATCGTGACGATCACTCGATGACTACTGAAAATCGAAAACTATAGAAGTCCTGGCCCGAAAATGTCGCTTTTGGCCAACGGAATATTTTCTTGGAGGCTCTTGCAACGGCGCCGGTTACCTCCAGCAAGGCATCGATCACTCACTTGGTTTGATTAGATTGTTGCTCCGACGCCGAAGTTACACCAGTTGGTGAAACGTTGTTCAATGATCTAATAACCGGGTCTTTGCGTGCCAATTTTGATCTAAAACAAGTGATTTCGACAAAGAGAAAATATTATCATTTACCTTAATTATTTTTATGATTTTTCACGTTTTATACCTTATCTGACCAGCTAATAATGGATTAATAGCGTATAACCAATCGTACACTTCTTTGTCCCCTAATGTCTGAAGAAGGTATCCACCGTGTTTTGTTACAACGCTAAACAAAAAACAATTATTATTATAATAGTAGTAGTAAATAATTTTAGATCATGGTCGAATATATACAGTTAAAGCAATAATATGTAATAAATAGTTTATTTACCTGAACGTGTTTGGTACTTTAACCATGGCTAATTGATCCTCTGAGTATTCTACTTGAGCGGTTGCTAAATTAATCAAACCTCTTTCTACGGGATCTTTTTCTTCTCGGAAAATCAAAACGTATGGTCGACGCACTGCCTAAATATCAATGAGAAAACAAAACAAATTAATTATTTGAACTATCTATTTCAGTTCAATAATATTATTTGTTAATTAATATTTAATACTACTTACAACCCAACGTTTCTTCCATCCGTTAGTCTTGTTTTCTAATACATTCAAATATCCTTTCCTAGCAATGACAGGACTTATGCGAATTTCTTCAACTTCCGGTACATACAGTACTAAATTTTCTTTCGAAGGTGAAGATGATCCCATTGGTGCTGGTGCTGTACAGGACTGGCCAATCGTTTCGCTGGTTAATATACTGTCTTGCAATTCTTGCAATTTGGCTCTTTCCGGTGAACTTAATCTGTGAAAATACAAAATACAAAATAAATTAATACAAATATTGAAAGAAGAAAAAAGAAAATAATGAAATATAAATTAAGGTAAAACTAACTCTTGAGAGGATGAAGATAAAACTGATGATAGCATGGATGCTGACATGTCACCCATAGTATCTTCTCCCGGTGATACGTCGGATAATAAAATCGGTTCTTTGCTTGGAATTCTACCTTGAATAAGTTTAATATATTTAGTTGCCAATTCTCTTTCCCTGTCAGTCATCTCCCATGGTTCATAAACGTCCTTGCTCGTAGAACGTTTGAGCTTGACCGGGCTGGCGTGTGACTCGTTCGTAGCTTTTGCAACCATGTTACAAACCTCCTGTAAAACAATATCAATACGATAAGAAAAAATTTCCATAAACCCTTGGATTCATTTTTAAGCATGATATGTAAAAAAATTAAAGCAGTCACTTTACGCCGTAAATTCTTTCCTGTCTTTCATTTCTTGTACTTTTTTTCTGCTTGTTTTTAATTTTATGATTATTATTTAAAAATATTTAAAAATTACTTTTAATTTGTAATTTTTATGGTACCCAAAAAAGATTATAGAAATTAACTCACTTTCTCGCTTTTAGTGAAATCATGTAACGGTTTATTACACATAGGCATTTTATCGATACCAAGTTTCTCTCTTAAAAGTAGAGTATGTCTGACCCTCTCAACCTCTTCCAATCTTGTTAATTTTTCAAGTTCCCATTGATGATCGAAGATAAGACTATCGCCACGTGGTCTCCAACCGTGAAGATTCTCTTCACCTCTGACGTATGTCGAGCTAGTATCTAATACGCGACGTTGTCGCCTTTGTACACCTAAGTTAACGAATAAAACATTAATTAAATCATTTGTTAACAGGTATTTAAACGTGGTAATAATTAATATATATGTATATATAATTATTGAAATAAAACAATTTTAAATGTGTTTACTGAAATGTCTGCACGAAGCTTCGCGTTCGAATAATTAGGCGAAGCTGATGTACGCCTAATTGAAGAAGAAGAAGAAGAAGCAAGATGGATTGAGATCTGTTGTAAATACTATTACATATGCCAAATATATATTTAAATATATATATATATAGTACAAGAGCACCAATGATAAATAATAATCAACATTATCGTCATACTAGCAAATTATTTAATTAATTATTTCATTATTTCTTTTTTCATCTTCCTAGTTCAGGAGAATTGACATTTTGACGGGATGCTGCTTAAGAATCCTTCAAGAAAAATTTGATAAGTCGGTTATGTGGTCAACATTAAATGGTCTTCATGTTCTGGTTTACAAAAGTCACATTTTGATTTTCCATTGAGAAAACCAGACTTTTGTCAACCGGAATATGAACACCATTTATTGTTGACCACATTAATAACCTCGCAAATTTTTCTCCAAGATTTTTAAGCATTTTTTTTTGTCATAATGACAATACGATACCAGTGCAAACGTTTTAATACGCTGTGTTAACTTAGGATAAATAGTAGCAAGCTGCTACACTAAGGGATACACAGGACAAACCTGGGCTACCTGCTTCCGATGAACGTCGCAGCACCAATTCATAAACTCCGCTAAGTCGATTAGCCTCTTGGTTACGATAACTTCCGCTGAACAGGTGTTTCAATGATCTCGGACCGATCCTGGCATCTCTGCCATAAATAATCATGCTTAAATCTTTTGTTATGATAGCTGGTCTACCACAATTTTCCAACTGTAATCAAATCAAATTATTCGATACTTATATATTTTATTCATATTGTTTTTTTAATTATTGTAATAATAAAAAAAAACAAAAAGAAACACGTTGCTAAGGTCAAAATTGGGAGATGATCTTCCCGATCGATTGGCTAAGTATTATTAACATAAAATAAAACAAACCTCAAGGTATGCAGAGATGGTCATGAAGATTTGTTCACCGTAAGACGTGACCCTGTTAAGCAAGGTCGAATTGTGCAAAGAACTGTCCCAGGCAGCTTCGAATCTGAACATACACCTGTCGTCACCTTTAACTTCTAAATATTCACCTGGGAATAATCCCAATGATAGTACAGAAGAATCGTTGTCTTCCTCTTCCGGTTCTGGAGTATTTCTAATACGACCAACTACCAATTCTCTAACATCTTTCCATCGTAATTCGGAAGCAGGCTCGTGTACTATTGTAATACGAATACGACGTTGAATTCCTTGATGTAATAGGAATAATCCACGACATGGTAAGTCATCACTATGATCAACAACGGATGAAACGTATTCGCCGTTAGGTGCTAATTCGCATATTTCAAACCAAACGAGAACATCGTATTTGGCATGAACGTGCGAGGTACTCGGGGATGGTAAAACGCTACCAAACTTAGGTGAACGTACTGGTTGACTTATTGGTATTGATGGTGGTAACATCCTTTTAGGTGGTTGTCGTACGCTACTAGGTGAATACAAAAACAAGGTTTAGTTTCATCATGTGTTAGAAAAATAATTGAACAAGTATCCGGAAGAAAAACCTCCAATATTTGTTCTTGGTCTATGTTACAATTCTTCCAGACACTCATTAGTTTAATATTAATATTATTATTATTATTATTATTATTATTATATAAATCGTTTACTGACTATTCCAGTTTAGCATCCTTGTGCAACGGATGTTGTTGATAATGTCCGAAGATCTCAAATACGATCGGCTGTGATTTAAGATACTCCAAGAAAGATTTCGTTACAGTTACAGTAATCTATACGAAATATTAAAATAGATCTTAGAAGATGATCTTTCTAAATTTGGTATTTAACCCTTTCGCTTCTGGAGTCCAGAAGCGAAAGGGTTAAATACAATTTTTATTTGGAATATTAGTTTTACTTACATTTTGTACATGATAAAATCCAGGTGGACAACCTTTGTTGGTGTTCTTCACCGGTTCCGTTGAAAATGCCTCGTCGTGTCGGTGTAAGAAACTACACGCAAAATCATTATCAAAATCTGCATTTTATACTTGTACACTATATCGATAAATTATTATTATTCACGTACTTGAATTGACAGAAAATATCAGCATACTCGGTTGAGATACCCATAGCTTGTAATACAGTAACACGAAACGTGAATTCAGCACCAAGTTGCAAATGATCTGGCAAATCTTCTTCCTTCATGTCACTTGAAACAGAACTATCACCTCTACCACTATCAGCATCACCAATATCATCCTCATCTTTCAAATCCTTGTGTAATTCATTATGACCTATAACGCGATCATCGTTCATGAGTATTTGACGATTCTTTTCTAAAGTTTGAGCCAATAATGTGTTGCGTTTATTATGCTTCTGTCCACCGAATAAATCATCTTCGAATGATATACGAGCGGATTGTCTAACGCCGCTAGAGTATTCGCTATTTTCTTCTCCTAAAGAAAAAATTAACAATAAAATAATAATAAAAATATATTTTAAAAATATAAAACAATGTCGGATTTTCCCATTGAATTGTGGCCAAAAATCCGACATTGTTTTTCCACCAGCCCAATATTTTCTTTTTTTTTCAAAATTATACTTGATTTTTTAATATTATTTTTTTAAATATTTACCAACAACACCTTGAACGGCTACTCTTAAGTAACCTTTGACATCGCCTTTTTCGTTAACTATAGCAACTTTGTGAATAAGTGGTACCGGGTACATTAAATTGCTTAGATATACGAATGATCTATAAATTTAAATTAAATATATCAATTTATTATTCTAATCAATATTTTAAATGAAATATGATATTAAAAAAATATAATTATTCACCTTCCGACCATACGGAACCATGGGAACCGATCATAAAACGGATCACCACCCGTTATCGTTTCGATATTAAAATCTGGCGACGTTGGTGAAAGTTCAGCCTCATTGTGATACATTTCACGCATAGTCTCTAACCTTTGTCTGTATATTAATCATTCATTTCAACAAATGAAATAATTAAAAATGTACACGTTTTTGTTTTTAATTAATATCAAACTGATCTCACTTACCTTAATTTTTCCAAGGTCCAATAATGAGTAGCACCATTTTTAATATCCTGAACTTCAACGGCAACGATTGTGCGAGGGAATGGTCTTTCTTCTTCATCTTCATCATCGATTGCTATGGGTAAAAGATCAGCAGGTAATGGTGAGTATAATGTATCCGTCAATAACGTAAACTGGAACTGAACCTGCAATCCAAATAACATAAAAATGATCACCAAAATGATTGGTAATAATAAAGTTAATATAAAAGTATACATTAAAATATTTTATAATATTTATATGGCAAAAATTGTGACAATTTATAACACAGTTTTCATATAACAGAACCCTCAAATAGTACAAATTTCATTTACCTGATTTGTACTATATTGTTTAACACGGTTTTGATATAAAATTGAACAAATTGAAATTATATTTTTATAAGAATAGAGAAAAGTAGAAGGATATAAAATATTTGTTCCTAAATACGAACACTTACTTTCTTCTTAAGTTCAACCGATATTGCATTGGCTTCTTTGAGGAATATAGCGTTTCCCCATAGATCATCTCGAAGACTGGTAAACTGATGATACTTCCACTTGCGGAAAGCCCACGCAGCCAATTGGAAATCTCTTTCGGTCCAGTTGCTCTCTGCGTCAAACAAGGGGTTGACTGAAATGCAAGCCATCACAAGGCAAAACAGTCAGAAAAGCCAAGCATGTACCAATGTATTCGTCAACTACGCACTACCATAATCGAGATGATCGGGTAATACCAGTGCACCCAAATAACAAATGAAATGATTTTTGCATAGAAAGAAAAAAAAAGAAAAAGGAAGAAAAACTTTTCCAAATAAAATAATTAAAAAAAAAAAAAATGATTCGAAAAAAATAGTGAAGGAAATAAAATGATCATGAATATTTTGAATATGATAAACTAACTGAAAACGATAAATTCTAACGATAGTGTGATTAAACGTGCCAAATGGTGTCGTAACGATTAACTTATGTTTGCGTAAAGTAAAGTAAAGTAAGTAATTTATTAAAATACGTATTTAAAACTATTGATGGTCAATATGTGAAATCGATTAGTTTATTTAATAACATTTAGTGCCGCATAAATACTAAATTTTTCAATTAAGTCTAAAAATAATATGTGCATTTATTTAATTATGATACTAAGCGATTTCACAACTTTTATGAATTATCATACATACCGAATATATCTTCTTCAGTATTATTGAAGTCCTCTGGGGTGTAACTGCTATACATTGACATAGTCATACTTTGTTCCTCTACCTGCTTCTGCAAGGCATCTATTCGTGCTTCGTAATTCTATTATCAACAAAAAAAAAAAATAAAGAAAATAAAATAAACGATCTTTTATAATTTTACCAACGTTGTTTTTAATAATGCGAGGGTAAAAATGATAAAACGAGTGGAAGAAGGAAGGAGGGAGAGCAAAAGTGAAGTTTTAATAAAAATTGACATGCGTTTATCTTACCTTGCGTTGTTCTTCGAAAAATTGATCAGCCTCTTCTTTTTCTTTGCGAAATTGTTCCTCCAATACCATCAATCTCTTTTCCATTTCCAATTTGAGATCGATACCTTGTTTCTCCAATAATTCGATTTGTGCGAAATTCCAGTCAACGGTCTCACCGTTCCCGGGGGTCTCGGCTGGTGAACTCTTTTCTCTTCGTTCGCGTACTATTTTTTTTTTTAATAAAAAACAAAAATAAAATAATATTCTTTCCCAAGAGTCGTTATATTTTAGGTCAAATTATGCAATAAATTATAATATAACCGAACCCAGCAATGTTTCTTAATGAGTTATAATGAATGATATAAATTCCAAGTAACATAGAACTTTACTCTCGGATAATTACAAAGTATAATTTAAAAGTTTTCTATCAAAACTGTCGTTGAGAGGAGAGGGATGACTAAATTTGTTCTTTGGGTTGATTAATAAATTAATTCCCAAACGAAACACATCATTGAAATACTAAAACTTCTTACTACGTTTAATTAATGTAATATCTTTAGTCGAGAAATATAAATTCTATCATAAATTGATCTAATCGTAATTAAAAAAAAAAATATATCGAAGAAAAGAATAAGGAAGATAGTTTAGTATAAAAAGTACCTTGATCAGGATGATTGAACCTGAAAACGTGATTTTTGCCAAGAATAACTCGGGATCCAGTTTTGAGTACTATCGGTTCAGTTATTTCACGACCATTGACATAAATCAAAGCATCCTTTTTAGGCATCAGAGTAATAACACTTTCGTGATTTTCAAATACGCAATGCTCGCTCAATATATGTGGACCACATAATTGTATATCTTGTGGTATATTAGCTTCGGCACTTCCAATACGGGT
This sequence comes from Mischocyttarus mexicanus, assembly GCA_023678845.1. NCBI lineage: Eukaryota > Metazoa > Arthropoda > Insecta > Hymenoptera > Vespidae > Mischocyttarus > Mischocyttarus mexicanus. Next base: position 2,023,523 of record JACGTP010000016.1, on the reverse strand, counting down.
AAAACCATCTTTGATGTAATAAATAAGACACTCGGACATTAATGGATCTTCGTTAAGATTAACCAAGTGTGGGGTTTTCTTTGGTGAAAATACACCAACAGTAACACCATCTTCTTTAACTGCAACACCCATTTCGGCGAATACTGCTTCACGTTGAAGCCGAATTGATTCGGTTCTCTTCAATTTTTCTTCCCACGTTTCGTTTAATTCTATACACCATATTATCATTATTATTATTTTATATAAATTATTATTTATTATTATTATATGTATTATATACCAGAGCTTCCCAAAAATTTCTATTTGCCCGAGTAACGTTAATCTAATTAAATATTTTCACGACCCACTATTCTATAAATTCACGATAATATACTATTACGATTACTATGTTTATTAAACTAGTTTTAAATAAATTTCTCCAACCCTCATACGTGTTTGAGAACTTCTAGTATATAAAAAAAAAATTATATTAAAAGAGTTTCATTTAAAACGATGAAGAAGAAAGTAGGGAAAATTAATTACTTATTTTTTTTTATGGATGAAAAGTAAGGATAAAAAAGACGATATTTTTATATTTATATATATATATATATAACGTTATGTTGATATTTTAATTTACCGGCTATTAATTTCTCTGATGCTTGTAACTGATCGACCGCCTCTTCAGCAATAGTCGAAGTTGTGTGTGAGGGAATTCTCGAAAGAGATTCTTTGTAATCATCCTCGCGTTTATTCGTTCGAATAATTTCATCCCCTGCAGATTATAAGAAAGACAAAATATTATTCTCAATATACCCTCCAAGATTTTCTTTTTTTTTCTCTCTTTTTTTTTTATTGAAACTGTCATTATTATTTTTTTTTATTGTTATTAATTAATAATATTATTTTATCATTAATTATTTTTTCTTTTTATTATTATTATTATTATTATAATTATTATTATAAAATATCGTGCTCGTGGAGCGACGATAAATATATATTTTTTTTTTTAACAAAACACACACATAAGCCATAACTTTTTAAGGCAATAGCATAAGCAAAGAGATATCGTCTGCTCCCTTTTTCATTTTCTTTATTTCTTTTAATTATCATTTACGAAGAATAATAATTGTTTTGGTTATTATTATTCATCGAAAATAATAATCAGTTTTAATATATTCATCCTAATTTATACACATACGTATTTTAGGTAGATTTTAATTTCTTTTTCTTTTTATTATCAGAAAAGAATGGTTATTGTTCAGATAAATAATAATAATTTTTTGCAAAAAATAATTTCAATTATATTCTTGCAATTCGAGGGAACTAGGCGAAATTTTTTTAGCAGGGTAGTGGGTTGATGATAAAAGCATGAACTAATAAATATGACGTCAGACACGTTGAAACACACAGAAATAATTTTCTATTCCTTTTTCTTTTCTTTTTTATCTAACATAAAAGCTTTGTTCGTGAAGATTGTCAAAATTGGATCGATTTATAGATTGCCTCCAAGGCTGAAAGATGGGAAAAAGTAATGGCAAGCGATGGCCAATATTTTCATTAATGTATTTTTCTTATTTTCATTTAAAATAAATTGTTATTTGTCTCTCAAAACACTCTACGAATTAATTTCAACACCTAACAAATAAGCTTTTTTTTTTTAAGCGTATATACATGCTACTACTTCAAGAACAACGAATCGCATAAATCAACATATTTTATTATTTTTTATTATTGTATTGTATTATTTGTAAATTCAGAAACTAACAATTTTTTTCAATAATATAAATTTGATTATACACAATCTGATCGTTGTAAATTAATTAATAAAATATATATATATTAACAAAATATATTCATGCAATATATATATGAATAATAATAATAATAATAATAATAATAATAATAATAATAATACAACAATATTTGATATAATAAATGCAGCCATAAATCCAGCATTTGATTCTACCATGCATTTGTCTTTGTAATAAAGGATTTTTGTTTTTGCACATTCATGCAGCATGGTAGGCAATATATATAGCAACTTTTATTTTTTTGTTTTGTTTAATAATAATTTAATATTCAAAAAAATCAATTTTATTGTAAAACAAAATGCGATTCGTTATTTTCTTCATCGCGCATTCGATACGCTTTCAAATATAAAAAAAAAATACAACAGATTAAGAAACTTTGAAAAAATCATATTATCATCTTTTCAATTTAAATACTATTACTCGACAAAAAAATACTATTATTATTATTTTTTTCGTTAAAGAATAAATTTAAATTAACACTGTGCACACTCGATTTTTAAATGACTATCCTTCGTATTCTTATTTGTAATAACATTATTTTCTTTTCTCATTCAGCGTTATTATCCTCATTATTATTCCAATATTTATTTTTTTTCTATAGGGCAGAAATATTGGACACATTTTAAAAAACGGCGTAAATAAATTTAAAAACAAAAAACAATAAAAATAGAAAAAGGGTACTCTCGCGAAGCAATAATTAATAGAAATACGTATCAAAACAATTTGTACAAAAATATAATAATAAAAAAAAAATATATTTGCAGAGATATGAAAGTGTTGGATATGAATATAATTATGCTGCAATTTGGCCGTGATAAATATAAGCGTAATGTTTAAATAAATGGCACAATGGTACACAATTGCCTTGCTTGGACGTTGCTTAAAATTGCCGTGTTTACTTTGTCATTCATTTGACATTTAATATATATAAATATATATATATATATTTTTTTTTTCATTTGGTCAACTTATATTTTTTTTTTGTTGAATAAATTTCTTTTTTTCTTTTTTGTTAATTGTTACTTACTAGGCTCTTTCTTTTCATAAGTGACTTTGCCATCTGGCCCTACGTTATGCATAAAAGGGACAAAGAAAAAAATACTATATAAATAGCTTACCTACGGTGCACCATATACATTATATTAGATTAATTTTTTTGTTAAGCAAAAAAAAGAAGTTGTATATTCTTCTTCTTATTTTTTTTTTAAATATATCTTTCCTTTTTAACTCTATTCTGTGTTAATAAATTAATAGCAAATTCAGATACGATACTTCCGTATCTCTTAGAATGTAAAATTGTTTTTTTTTTATACGCGTATTATAAATAATAATTAAAAAATCTAAAATATATATTTCATACAATATACGTAGTGGTGTAAATGTTAATGATTTTTTTTTATATACAAGGAACTATAAATATATCGTTTTCTATTTCATTCCAAGAATATTAAAATATAAATTGTTAAATAATATTATTTAAATTTGTTATTACACACAAGGTAAATTTTTATAATTAAAAATTGTATTCTATAATTGGCTTTTTATAGTCATACTTTAAAAATTCATACTATTTTTGTAGGATTTTAAATATAAACAATTATTATTCTGGAATAGGTCACTATTTTTATATTTATTATTTTTTTATAGAAAAAAGAAAAAGGTTATTTTACAATTGGAAATTGTTGCATATTTGAGAAGCGACATTGTTAAAGAATCTTTTTAACTCACCTTCTTGAACGTCGATTCCTTCTTGTTTGAGAAGTTCGCGTAATTTTTGTATTTCTTCTTTGAGTTCTCGAATGAGTTTTGCGTTAGCGTCTTCGTTAACGACAGCCTTGCAAACAATTTGTTTAGCACGATCAGCGTATCTGTTAAACAAAAATATCAAAAACAATTAATATTAAAAAATTATAATAATTATTTTGTAATGATGAAAACATTAATTTGTAATATTTTTTTAATAATAACTTGTTATGTTTTTCATGGATTAAATAAATAAATATGTATAGTTACCTTAGGGTAGATAAAGTTTCATCGTAATTAATGTCAGCTGGACTAATAGCTGCTATCATGGCAGTCTTCGAATTACCACCAAGATTTTCACGTAATAACCATGTTAATACTGAATCTCTGTACGGGATGAAATCTGCCTTCTTTTTTTTCTTCGTAGCCTGAAGATTTATTTCATCAACCGATTATTTATAAAGATCATGTATGTTATTAATAAGTCAAATTATTGCAAATATATATTTTTTTTTAAACTTATTGACTCTACGAATGTGTAATAAAACTTACCGCCTAATTATCCGTTAAAATAATGACAGCAAATAATGAAAATATTGAACAAAGTTAAATATCCAAATAATAATTATAAAATTCTAAAGTTTCTTAAAGTTAATATTAAAGGAATAAGAAAAAAAAAGTATACTAACGATTTCAGCCAATGCGCTAATAACTTTTCCAAGCGTTGTAAGACTCTTGTTAATATTTGCACCTTCCTTGAGCCTTGTACCCTTGGCACCAGTCGAATCGGCTCTTTCAGAACCTGCTAAATCGACTAGGGATATTTTACTAACTTTCTCCGTTGCTAATCCAGTTGTTGAATCTTGTCTTTGTTGTGTAAAGAAGATTGTAAATACTGCGTGTGATCTGCTTGATGTCTCGTTCATGTTTGTTGCTGCAACCGTTCTATTTAAAATTATACCCCAAAAATCATTTAACCAATCATGTAACCAAATTAAATTCTAATATTTAATGTATTCATTTAAATTGTTTTATTTTGTATTATACAAACCTTGCTTTGTTTCCCTCGTCAATGAGATCATGAATATCTTGATAAGACATCACAGCTAATTTGGATAAATCCTCGACGTATGGTCCAAGTAAAGGATGTTCGCGTACACGTAAATTTCCTTTATTCTTTGGATTTAACAAATCCCTAACCCTCTCGCAATAAATCTCCATGTAACTAACCTCAACCGAATATTTCAATTGTTCGGATGAATTTCTACTTATCTTACGGAACAAATCTTTGCAAATTTGTGGTATTATTCCTTCTTGACCGTCTTCCTGTTTACCCATCATCGTATAAGATTTTCCAGCACCGGTTTGCCCATAAGCAAATATACAAACATTGTAACCTGTAATAATAATAATTCATTCAAAAATTATTATTATTATTATTACTAATAGTTACATTGTTGAAATTATGTTTTTTAATTTATTTTTTGCTACCTTCAAATGCATGTTGTAACATTTCCTCGCCTATGTCTTTGTAGACCATAATTTGCGATGAATAATTAGACTCGGTTGGCTGTACAAAATATTCATTTCAAATTTATTTATATTTTTAACTCTTTCTTTTATTTGTTTTATTAATTTAATTAAATAAATGTAATTTTTAAATGTTACTTTTTTGTGGATACTCACGTCCATGGAAAAGTACGAATAATCATAATTGAAGCTTTTTATTGCATCCTTAGTGCCTGCAGGTACTTTCGGATTTACTATTGCTGTTGATTGAAAATGTTTCATTCGTTATTTTTATTCTTCCTCTTTTTTATTCCATTCATGTTAATTTTAATTATATTTCTACATATATATACATAGAAAATAAATTATATATATATATTAGATGTACAAATAAGTTTCTGCCGTTCTTATTGAAGGCATAAAGGCATAAAAGTTACAAGTGTTTTGCTGTCGAAAACCTTACTTTTTGATCACGCTTCGTATAAATAGAAATATAATTAAAATTATGTAATACAAAAAAGAATTATATAATATACATAGAAATGTAATTAAAATTATACAATATATATAAAAATATAATTAAAATTATATAATATATGTATGTATATTTATTGCAACGTAAGTTACTTACAAGTAGTATTGCCTGACATTTCAATGATGCATTGTGCTTCGCGTGATATTTCACGATTGTTAAAGGGTCGAACCCTCACTGCTACTTTCACCGACGACATCTTTGCTTTTTTTTTTTACTCCTTCAACGTTCCTTACAATTATTATATTCTCGTTATTATGTGCCTTTGGTCAGGTCTCTCTACGATATGAAACAAATTATAAAAAAATGTATTCAAAACACGAGATCGTAGTAAATTTCATTCGTGGAATACAATTTCATTTATTTCCATGTTTGGAAATCTCAAGCATAAATTATTTCTATCATCGATTATATATAATTAAAACAAAAATTAAAAACTACATTTTTAATTGATTTTAATTGATTTGTTTTATCCTGCATTAATAACTGACGAAAATAAAATTCAATCATACGAATATAACATTTGTAAATATAATAAAAAATAAATCAGGGTAAAAGCATATCTCACTTTAAGAAAATAATTTAGAAATCAATTCTAATCAAAAGCAAATAATGTTAAAGAAATATATTATCAATGCCATTTATCAATGGCAATTTATATTAATTGTTATGGTTATTTTTGTAATGTTAAAAATATTAATTTATAATATTAATCGCGTAGAAAAAGAAATCAATTTGATTGGATTAAATTGAATTATTTTTCAAACTTGCGTTACAAAACTTCTCAAATAGGAAAAGTAAATCAGGCAAGGAAAATAAAATGCAAATTTTTGTAAGCATTAATTATGGAATGACTTAGAGTGCTCGATTATGTACACATGCGCTCTTCCATTAAACTGTCCTGGCGCACGAGCAATTTGTAACACACAGCTTCTTTCTTTCTCACTCTCTTTTAGTTATATATGGATTTATTTGAGCGTGTATGTGTGTGTACCTACGTAGTTACTCGTAAATAAACCGAAATAACAACGTATTATTAATTAACAAAAAACCTTTAATACACGCTCGAACAATCTAACGAAAATTATCGAACGAACAAAATCTAATATTCAAACACACGCGAGAAGACATAAATTTTATTTAAATCTAACGAAAAATAACGATACGACGAGTAAGGGAATTTTTCTCCCGAAAAAAAACAAAATGGTATAGACGATAAATCAATAAATAAGTTCTGAGATTAGAAATAGAACAGAATTCTACTGGTCGTTTCTTATTCGAGGAAATTAAGAACGCTGTTACGGTCAATAATTCTAATTCCTTCGAATTGATTATTAAAATACCAACTAAATTCAATTTTCTTTGATTTTTAAAAATATTTTACGAACACATGTAGAAGAATAATTTTTGTTTAAAAATCCTTGAACAATCTTTTTTATCAATCATCGTTAACAACATTAGGCAACGTTATTATAAACCATATATTTAACAACGAAAAATTAAATGCACCATCATCAATAATTTAAACTCATCTGTGATGAATAAACGTTGAGTTACACTACTAGAGGAGTGACACTCGTACGTATTTAAACAGACTTTATTTCTCCTTACGTGATGCAACTCAACGAATGGCCGTACAAGTAGAACGAGACGGTAGAACATAGTCAGCCATTTATAAAATCGAATATATACTCATACTCCGCACTATGTTAAGAATTCGTTATAAATAAAACATTTTCAATAATAATTAAAAATAATTTGAAAAAAATAAAAATTTATGCAGTAATAAAAACTTTAATGGGATAAACATTATCGAAGTATATATATAGTAAGAATGAATTAATAAAACGTATAATAATAAAAATCGAAGAGATAGAGAGAAAAAGAGAGAGAGAGAGAGAGAGGAGGTCAGGTCGACAGCAACGAATGGCAACGACGATTCGAAGAAAACTGAGAAGTTCTAAACACCGAAAGGGATCGAATCTTTCCGAAGGACGTTCGAGAAACAACGAATACGAAAGATAGTGAGAAAGAGAGAGAAAGAAAGAGAGAGAGAGAGTGAGAGAGAGAAAGTAAGGAGTGGGATAAATGAGAAAGGCATCGTACCGTGATCGATAGAGAACCGGGTTGGTTGGTTCGAGTTTCAAGGGAGTTCGAAAAGACAAAGAAAGAGATAGATATATAGATAGATAGATATATAGATAGATAGATGGATAGATGAAACGTAATAGAAAGATATTTGATCATACATTGATGTATTGAAATAAGTAAACCAAAACTAGGGGTTGTTGAGTAGTCCAAAATAAACTGACAAGTCTTACCTCGAACGAATTGAAATTAGATAGATAGATGGTTGGATAGATAAATAGATAATTAGATTTGATATATCTACAGGGATGTATTGAAATAATTAAACCAAAACTAGGGTTGTTGAGTAGTCCAAAATAAACTGACAAGTCTTACCTCGAATGAATTTAAATTCCACCACCACCACCACCACCCCTTTATTTTATTTCTGATTCACAGTGACTTTTGTTAGTTTCCTTTAAACTGTTGTATTATACATATCACCTTGGATTTATAATTTAAACTAAGAGAGGTGGATACAAAAATAATAATCACTGATTAACACTGAAGTACGACGCGCGCATGAAGGGTCGCCCGTCGACTTTGTACGGCATCGACGCTAACCGCGATTAGAAACCGACGACTACGACTTGTCGAGAAAATTATGATAAAAGGAGTAAGGGTGTGTGTGTTTGAGAGAGAGAGAGAGAGAGAGAGAGAGAATAAAAATATATAGAATGGGAACAAAAAAAAATAATACTCGAGATTACTATCTCGGTGCACTAGACGATGATCGACGATCGAGATACATATTGCGAGACGTGAACATTATTATTATTATTATTATTATTATTATTATTACTGTTATTTAGATAATAATAATAATAATAATAACAATAACGATCTTTCGATTCGCATATTATTAATTATAAACTTTTTTATTTTTTTAGTATTATGTGCGTAAACTGCGTATACGTATAATATGTGTGTGTATGTGATGTATGCGTGTGCGTGTGTGTATTTCTTTTTCTATCCACGGCACGCAGCCGTCTCTCTCGCTCTCGCAGATCCACCCTGATGCCAAGAACAGCTAGCAATGTTCCTACGTTTTGGTAATATCGGTCGCCGAGAGTCAAGTGCACTGCAGGCGCCTGCGTCAATCGACGTGTGTATATGCGTGTGTGTGTGTGTGTATGTGTGTGTGAGAGGGAATATGTGGAAGGCGAACGACTGCGCCTACGCCATTTTTTTCAAACCATCCGAGACAAAAATTAAGCCCTTTTTCTCATAGTTCTGTACGATGATTATTCGAGTACAACCCTAAGAGAGACCATTTTCTTCCATCCTCCTAAACTCTACCCTTCAAACTTTTCTTATTTTTATCTCTGTCTAATTATTTATCTAATATACGTCTTATCTATCCAATCAATCTATTTTTCTATTCATTAATCTTGAAGCATAGTTTAGTATTAAAGATCATGCGTGCTGGATTAGTATTTTACTTGGTACAATATTTAAAGTATTGTCATTGTATTTTTATAAAATACATGTTGCTGCTGCTAACGAAGATGATAACGATACTGGTACTTGTGTTGCTTCTGCTAATTTTGCTATTATTTCAATTTTGTAGTAATATTATAACAACTATTTAGTAAATAAAAATATTAATATTTTGTAATATTAAACAATTATAAATAATGGATTATAATCATCATTTATTTTGGTTATACGCATTTTCTATATTTTTCCATCCCTAATATTGTCTCTTCGTTTTTTTTAAAGAAAAAAAGGAATCGATAAGAAATTCTGGGATGAGAAAAGAAAAGTAAAACAATTCGATTAGGTTTAGGATGTTATTTTATAGGAAATAATAAGAAAGAAAATCTCTTTCTCTCTAAGATGTTAACCCTTTTTCGTAAATCCCCTACTGAGAGAGAAAACAAAAAAAGAGAAACATGACTATCTCTCCAGAGAGGGATACCTATCGTCTTACTACCCTCAACATCCAATCCTTAAAGAAAAAAAAAAAAAAATCCGATGCGTTGATGGGACAGAACCCTGGTCTCATAAACCTACCCTTAAAAAAGAATAGGAATCCTTAGAAAGACGGGGCCCACCAAGACGAGTGGTACCGCGACTGGCACTGCAAACAAGGCCGAAAGGGTATATCGAACTCTGAATAAAGATGGCGGCGGTTTCCGTTTTGGGTTAGAAAGATAGAAAGAGAAAGAAAGGGAGAGAAAGAGAGAGAGAATGAGAGAGAGAGAATGAGAGAGAAAGAGAGAAATAGAAGAGAGACGCCATTGGTGAAAGACGCACGCGCAGGGTGAATCGGGTAGCCAATAGGGAGGCTCAATTGTAAGGAAAATCAATACCATGGCAGACGCAAGGACGTCACATGTGCGAATAGAACCGCGATCGACCGATGCGACACGGGCGGCGCCGGCCAATTTCTATGGAGCAATCAATAAGCCCACCGTGCTGCCCACATTGTCGCCGATGAGACACACGCTGCCCTTAGTATATTTATTTTTCCCCCTTTTATTCTATTCTTTTATCCTTTTTCTTTATATTTTCCCCAATCATCTTTGCTTCCTCTTATTGTTAGACTTTTTACATCTTCCCTTTACGAGTTATATTCTATTTTTCTTTCTATTCTATTCGCGTAGTATATTATATTTTATATATATAAGAATATAACAAATAAATGAATTATTAATAACCAAAACTACTTCTCAATCTCTCCTGAAAAATACTACAAAATAATATCAAATTCATGTCCTATTTTTTCCAAATGATATAAGACAGTAATTCATTGTACTATGACTCATCTATTACTCATCCTTTCGTTATTGGTATTTACCAATCTAACAAACAAATGAAATAATTAATTTATTATCAACCCTTGAGTATTTAATCCTTTAAAAGTCCTCATATTTCGTATATCGAATACCTGTCACCGTTTTACGTGACTCTACAAACGAAACTAATTTAACTTAACTTTTTACGAAATACTAATTAAAAACACTAAAATTTGTTTTAAAGTTTATCTTTAAAAATGCATACATTAATATACTTTGATAGGTTTAATTCAAAAGTTGAATATAATTTTTCCATCATAATCTAAACGTTTAACCTTTGTCAATCTCCCACACCATTCGATGACCCCTTCTTGCATTCACCAATGATAATCCCAACTACAAAGGGTGTCCAAGTGAAGGATGGCACGTATCCGCAATGTCTGATACGAGAAACCCACCTTTCCCCTTTCTCATGCATACTCACACATACTATCATAATCAAATATATACACATTAAAACACACATACATGTATACTGAATGTTAGAAATATTGGAGGATTCTTTTTTTCTTTTTTTTTACTGGTGGATTTACTTTATCACATTTTGCTTGACAGATATTCATGCACACGCATATGCACCCACCCACACATATATACGTAAAAATGAATATATGGGGGTTGAAAAGGCAGACAGTTCTTAATTCCTATCAAATAACTCGTTATACTTGTTTATCCAATGGAATTGATCGAAAACGTTGAAAAGCTTTACGCGGAAACCTACTCAATATTTTAATGAGATAAATTACAAAAAAAAATATAAATAAAATGAAATAGAATGAATAGATGTAATCAGAAAAAATTTTTATTGATACGATATCATTGTTTTATTCTCGTATTATTTTATTTTAATCATAAATTCGAATCACTTATTAGATTGATGTTCCTTATTGTTAGTATTATCTAAAATATGCAATGTGTATTCTGAAATAGATATTATATAACACGCATAATAATAATAATAATAATAATAATACTTCAGGATTCTTTTTTTTCTTACAATCCTTTAACAAATTAAACATGTGTGTGTGTGTGTGTATGTGTGTATGACGTACTTACGTTGGTTAGAATTGTTCTATCAAATCGATAATTTCAAGCACGAAGATTTATAAACGTGTGACACACTAAGAGAATAATCAAATCAATTTAATACACAATCATTTAGATTTTATTTTAATTTTTCTTCCAAAACGTTAAATAATATTTCTAGTTTGTTATTTTTATCATTATAGTATATAACAAAAATTTCTATCGTTAATATTTTCTATGCTATAGAAATCATTGAATTGTTTTAATACGAATATATTTAAAAAACAAATATAAATATAAAATTATATTTTCTAATAAGAATAAAATCCAATCTAATAATGATGACATTAAATTTTGTAGTATATATATATTTGTATATTGGTACGTACAAAATTATTTATAAATTTGATTGAATGTAAAATGAATGTTTCAATTAATAGATTAGTATTGTAATTATTGATAAGAATAATAAAAATTGATTGATAAAATAATAATAATAATAATAATAATAATAATAAATTAAAACAATAGCGACACTTGTAGCATTGTCGTGATTGTATAACATCTATGTATGTACATAAATGTGTAATATACGTGTGTATGATCGTTATGCTGGTAGAGAACGAGAGAGAATGGTTAGATTATCAGTAGTATACCTTTCAACAGTTATATGTATACATATATAGCATAGTCCCAATTACTCGAATATCGATTCTCTTGTAACTATTCCAAATAGGAATCATTGGAAACGTCGATAATTTACAATATCTCATAAATCCTGGTAATCGCGAGTGTCCCATCTTTTCATCGGACTGACTATTATTGAAAATTAAAATACAAACAAAGGAAACTAACAAAAATATACAAAAGAGTGTATGAAAGAGAGAAAAAAAAAGGGAATATAAAAGAATGAAAAGAGACATTTTTATATCCAATCGATGTGCTACATTTTGAATGACTCTTTTGAATAGGATTGATGCAACCTTGTGTACAACATTTCACGTTCGATAGTATGCTAAATGTGACCAATCGAAAACCTTATCCTATCATCTTTTTTTTATTCGAGTTTTTATTTTCAACCTTGAGACATGGCACCGTATTTTATTATCATAGTTCATTACTTAAACAAAGTCATATATTAATAATGTAACAATAATTATTTGTTACAATTAAAATATTACAAAATTATTTGATAAATTTATTAACCCTATTGTCTTCGTTCTTGTTTCGAGCTTATTTTCAACCTTGAGACACGGCGCCATACTTTATTATCATAGTTCATTACTTAAGCAAAGCCATATTAATGATGTAATAATAATTATCTGTTACAATTAAAAGGTAGTATTTTTTTAATCATTGCAGTATTTTTATCGGTGTATTTTTAAGAGTCAATATTTTTACAATTGAAAATCTGTATTAATATTATTTGATATAATAACTGTTAAATATTTATTAAAATAAAATTCTCTGAAAAAATATTAAATACCTCGATAAAATAAATAATATAACATTTTCTTCATGGTTAATTATTTATATCAAACAAAAATCTACCTACTACTCTCTGTGTAATAAAAAAAGAAATGGACAATAAATATTAAAATCATTAATTTAAATAATAAATACAAAATATTCCAGTATTCTCTTTTCTATAAATTTTCTCAAGATATTAATTATTTAAAAACATATTTACTATTCATTATTTCAACCAAGACAATTTCAACCTATCTCCCCTTTTCTTTGTACTTTCAACAATAACTTTATTCACAGAACATTCATACTTAAAACCACTTCCTAAGTACGAAAGATCACGAGAAGAAAGCATGAATAAAAAAATGGTTGACCTGTTCTCATCGAAGACGGGAAACCACAGAACAGGGGGAGGTGAAAAAAAGAAATAAATAAAAAGAAAAATTGTAGGTGTGTAGGGGGAGGAAAGAAATAGAAAAAGAATTACAAAAAAAAAAGGAATAAGGTAACAGGAAAAATATAAACGTACATGTTATTTTAATGAGTAGCACGCGCGAAATGATGGATTTTTAGAAAATGAATAAAAAAAAAATAAAAAAAAAACCACTCTTTTCTTTCGCACCTTTCAATTAACGTGCGACATTTTTGCGAAATAAAAAATCGGTAATAAAACGAGAGTAACACATAAAGTTTATACAAATACGTATAAGAAATGTTTTACAGTGTAAGTATTGCATCAGGGTGTACGTTTGGCAATATTTTAATGAATGTGTGTGTAGCACCGAAAAGTAAAATCTTGAGAGAGTTTCTTTTTTTTTTTTATTCCCTTCACGTTAACCTACAAAACATATATAATTATTATTGCAACTTGATTTCAATGAAATCGGTCGATACAAATATTTACCTCTTTTTTAATTATTATTATTTTAATTATTCGTTAATAAATTTTCACGATATATCTGAACTATCGTTTAATTTTTCATTCAGATGAGATAAGTTTTTTGTCATGCTCAACAAGTTCTGACCAATTAAATTTACTACTCGTTGAAAAGTCCTATTTATTTAATCCGAAGTTGATTAATCGTTGAAGAAAATATTTTTAATTAATGAATCTATCTGGTGTCGCAAAATCTTTAGTCTTTGGGAAAGTTTTTCATCCGAGAATTATTACGAATTAAAAATAGTCTAACGCAAAGACCCCACTGACGTCATGGCATTGACCAATGACGTCAGAATTTTGACAGATGACACGCAAACTATTTTATATTCATCGACACTTGCTTTCACATTTCTAGATCGTTTCTTTTTTGTATTTTTGTATTTTTTTTTTTTGACGTTTAATAATCATCACACGTAGTTGTCGATTTTTATCAACAACGTTTACGATGTTTTTTAGAAGTTTCACAATCTATCAAACAAATTTATTAGTTTACTCAATGTGACTATTAATTTTTATATCGAAGATTTAAATAACTTTTAAAAAGTAATGCACAAGAATAATGTTAATAATTTTATCAAATATTAATAAGAAAATTTGTAGTAAAGAATAATAAAATAGAAGTAAATAAAATAGAAGTCTTTGTATAATTGTACAAATTTTTATATCATAAAAAATTGCAGCATTTATATATTTTTTTCTAAACATTTATTTATGCAATACGCATTAAGTATTAGTGTTTATCAATTTTATAAATAAACTATTAATTATGTCTATTAACTTAAATGGCAGTCCTAATAAAAATATGAAAATATTTGTATGAGATCAATGCGTACTCTAAGAAAACTGTAGAGTCTGAGAAATATGATTTTAAAAGTAACTCATTTAAAAATCACGTATATATTAATTCATTTTTTGTATACGAAAGCTTTAATATAAATGTATTGATTAACACAATTTAATATTGATTAAACACTGTATACCTGTCAACTTCACTATTTTTAAGATAGGAAAGCAATGAATATTTTTCAAAATAATTAAAGTAATGTAAATTAAATAAATACTTTAATAAAAATTATTAAAATATTAATCAAGTATTAACATCTTCCAACATTTATGTATCCTTTGTTCTAATCACTAAATGTTAATCACAGATTTGACACTTGAAAATATCTGATAATTTGTAGGTTAGGTAAACCTATTTGTAAGGAAATAAATTGTTAATAAAATTCAAATATATTTGTCAAACATTAATAAAAAGATAATCTATTTTCAAATATCCTACGTTCAAAAACACTTGTTTAAGATTCTTTCAAAATTCACTTTCAATTGTTTCTATGTTGACTCATCAATTGTTTTCTTTCTTATCAAAACAAAGACAAATAAAATTGAGAATGAATTTTTCAATGAATTTTTTTCTATATTCATAGAAAAAATTATAAAAACCCTGCAAATTCTTCAATAAGTGTTAACTTACGTTGGCAGGACTTGCTTGATTAACAAACACAGACTTTATTTTTTAAAAACAGCGTTTTCACATTAATTCTTTTTCTTCTAAATAAAAATAATCGTCAACATGACTAATGAGAAATTCAAACTTTCATCAAAACTCAAACTTATTTCAAACTCCGAACATAGAGAAAATCTTATGACTCATTTTTCCTCATATACGATCATATTTTTTTACGTCTGATTAAATATAAATGCACCTTAGGGATTTAAAAAAACATTATACCAAAGCGCTTTTAACCTTCTTTGCATCCGGAAGTAGGTTTCAATTTGAAAAATGGCGCTGACGCCATTAAAAAGGAAAAAGAGGATTTGAATTTTTAAATTTATTTCATTCTAGTAAACTTGAAATATTATCAAAGAAATTTTTTAATAAAAATATTACAAAAATATAGTTTATATATGAATAATATAATAAATTTATCGTTTCTTCTAATAAAAAGATTATATTAAATTATAGAATAAAAATGCGAGGCCATTGAACGTCCGTCAATTAAGAAGCCGCCATTGTACGAAATAATCCATCATCATTTTTTCTGAAATTGTTAATATAAAAAAAATATTTTTCTTTTCATAAGGAACAATAAATTCCCATATAAGGTCCCCGTTTTTTTTCCGAATATTTTTCATTAATTATTATTATTATTAATTCTTGATTAAATCATGTTATTTAAAATAAAATTAAAATTTCATCGTATTCCGCCATTATGGTATTAAAAATAAATAACAAAACCATCAATCTCTCTCTCTCTCTCTATATATATATATATAGAACAATATTGCATCTGAGAATATAATCTCATTAAATCGATACGAAAGAATATTTTAATATCGAAAAAAAATGTTATCGTTTCATCAATAAATGATAAGAAGAGCTTAAATAAAGATATTTAATACTAATCCTACTTAAAATCTATATTGAACGTTGTCAATATAAAATAGATATTAAATAAGAAAATGTGAGATGAAATAATGAACGATTCAAAAAATCGAATATGAAAATACAGATTCTAATCTAGACACAGATTGAACTTAAAATTGCAAATCATATAAAAAAGGATGTATCGATTAGTATATATAGATACTTACAATAATTAGAAATTTACAATGAAAAGAATGGAACAGCAACGATGATCCCCTTTTTTTCTCTCACTGATCGGCACTCACACACTGACATGGAACAGCTGAAATCCTCCAGCCATACTGTTTCTGGTTCCGCTACGTTCCTTCAAACACATCGATGTGCACGCTTTGCAAAGTGGAGTCTTCTCCTACTCGGCGGGTCAGCTAGCTTATGTCCCGATCGATTATCAAAGCCACGTGTTATAGTGTTCTTTTTCTACCTTTATAAGAGTTTCTTACACATTACCAATATCCAACTTACAATCCCATCCCTGCCATCTACACACCCTCACCTAAATCCAACATTCAACCCCAAATTCGTAATTCCTCCCTTTTTTTATTTTTCTTTCCACTTCTAAATATTCTAAACAAATATTCGTATTTTTTTATATCATTTGTTTCAAACTTTTTAAAAATTATATTTATTAATTATTATATATTTTATATTTTATATTTTATATTTTATATATATACCAAATATATAACTGAGCTTTAAGGAAATTTAATATTTATTTTATGCCACAGTTATTGATCGAAATGAATTCATAATTAATTGAATTGGAATTTTAAACACCCGCCATTATATTTTATTTTATTCTCGGCCAATCACTTAATTGCATTTGATTTAATAGAATAAGAATCGTACGTAAATGACAAGTGGTTACAATTTAACCAATCAGATTCTATGTTTACGGGGAACTTGTCAAGAACGCTATCTGGTGTTGACAATATTAATACGTTCTACAGCAACTCTTTGATTCGAAGGTAGCAAAAATAGTACCATGAACATACGATAACCTGAATAAAATAATATTTAATATTGTTAGATTATTTGATTTTATTATATAAAATATAAATATATTATTTGCTTGTTATATATATAAAAAAAAAGAAATTTATAGTAATAATAATATTATTAATAAAATATAATCTATGTGTACGCGACGATATAAAAATTGGAATCGAGAAAAACTAAACACACGAATTTTAATATTTATATATTAGCTATAATAATTAAGATTATTTTCGCAGAGGATTATTTTTGTTTTTAAATTAATAATACAATCTAAAGAAAATAAAATGCCGGCCCCTAATTTACTTAGCGTAGCAGTTATTTGTTCCAGTAATATGAACAGGAGTATGGAAGCGCATGCTTTCCTAAGGTAAATGGTTATGTCAACCACTTAGGGAAGATTTAAATAATAATAATGATGATAATAATAATATAGTAATGATAATTAATAAACAAGAAATATTTAAATTTTTATATTAGTTTATTTTAATACAAACATACTAACAACCGTTGACTACTTCTTTCAGTAAAAAAGGCTTTAACGTTAAATCTTTTGGTACTGGAGATAAAGTCAAATTACCAGGAAATGCTCCAGATCGTCCTAACATTTATGATTTTGGAACCTCCTACGAAGAAATCTATAATGATTTATTAAACAAAGACAAACAATAGTAATATATTTATCTATGCTATATATTTTGTTACTCTTTTCGATAAACAAGATTTTTTATTTGTGTTAAATGCATTCAATGCAAATACAAACTTAATCATACGTTTAATTCAATACTTGAATTATATTTTGGTATAATTAAAAATGTAAAAATTCAGTACTACTACTACTGTGTCTTTGAATTTTTAATTGTACAAACATTGTATAATAATGAAAAATACATTAACCTATAATAATGATGATTCAGTTATACACAAAACGGATTGCTGCACATGCTGGATAGAAACCGTCGGATAAAATCTAAACCAGAAAGATTTCAATTGTCAAAAGACAAATTTGATATATTAATCACGTGTGAGGAACGTGTTTATGACCAAGTAATAGAATGCATGGAATCGAGAACGCAAGAAGACAATCAACCCGTACATCTTATTAATATTGATATTCAAGATAATCACGAAGAGGCTACAGTTGGATCCTTTCTTATCTGTGAATTAGTCACTGTGGTAATTACAATTCTTTTGTTTTTATTTTTATTCTTGTATGTTCATTCTACCATTTACAAGTAACGAATCAATGTTTTCTACAACTAGTCTACTTTATTAACTAGAATCAACAGCACACTGTTTTTGTTTTTTGTTTTTTGAATTGGAAACAAAATATTACAAATGAATAATATGAATCATTTACACTCATATGCTCATGTTGTTTGATTTTAATAGTCGACTGGGAACTAATCCAACGTGATTAGGCCTCTTGATTTTTATTGTTTTTTTAATTATTAAAATAAAACTTTTCTTCTAATTTCAGTTGGCCAGCAGTGAAGATTTAGATAATGACATAGACGAATTATTGCATGAATTTGAATCGAAATTTGTTAGAACAATTTTGCACACGGTACTTTTCTACTAAAAATAAATAATAATGATCTATTAATATCAAATTGAAATGACCTTCGATATTCTTCGAATATAATTTATATGAAAAAGAAGAAGAAACAAAAAAAAAAAGGACAACTCAACTACATATGTAATTTAATTATTGTCTTTTTTGGAATTCATTAATTTGAATAACTACGGGGATATACACACAAATAATGACGAATAATAAGTGCTTCCTATTTAAATAATTGAATGATTTTCAGTTAAAGAAATTTTGTAATTCTGACATATTTATAAAACGTATAGAATTTATAGCGAATATCTGCGCCAAAGTTGATCAAATTGTATTGAGGATTGACACGTCGATATATATAATACATTTATGTATATAAATATATATATCTCGATTAAATATTAGTCCAAATAAACGTAAAGGTTACAAAAACGTAAAATATTGTAATTTTGTTTTGATCGCTTGTTTATGGAACACTCCGCATCAAGTCGGCCACTTTTTTAAGTGACGCGTTTTCAATACAGTTAAAAATTTTATATGGCATTGAACCTGAGAAAACATATTCTCTTTTTTTGAAATAATATTTATTATACAGATGATTTATTCATTTCAGTAATTTTTATTAATTAATCGATATATTCAAACTTAGCAAATAATTAAACCTAGGAAGATCACAATTTATGCATCATATTTTTGTTACATTAATGTTGATCGAGATGACTGTACAGTCTCCTAGCTTTTTCCCGTTTCTTTTTATTGCAATGTTTATTAATTTTTTTCCATGGCTTATCCTCGATAGAAAGATTTTGCATTGAACCAGCAACTGAGCCAGCTATTGAACCAGTTGTAGAACACCCAGCTGTACCACTAAATAAACAAATATTTTTTAACGTAATTCACAAATATTATCAAATGATTTTATATAATTTATACTTTATTTTAAAAATATATACCTATATCTAGAATTCTGTGGTAAACCACCTGCTTTTCCAAGAACACCTCTAGCGTGAACACCGCTAGATTGTTGTTTTAAAAATTTTTTATCCAATTCCTCAGACATAGTTTTCTTTCCTCCAATTATGCGAGCCATTCCAGGCGTTATATGAGTATTTTCTGTTTTAATTCTTCGCGGAGAAGGAAATTGATGAAATTCGTTTTGATTTTGCATTGGTGGAGCAACGCAATATAAAAGCTTTCCATTTACAAAATCTTTTAAAACATAACGTGCAGTTCGTGGATTATCTGGTTGACCATTCTGTGTCATAAAACCTCTGCTATCTGAAAAGAAATACATGCAATGATGATATTTATTAGTTTGTATATAATTTTCCTTTTGAAATGTAAAAAGAAATTATTAGACGAGTAACTAAGAAATAAAATGTGAAGTTTTAATAAAAACTTACATCCGTAAGCATTTAAAATTTCTTCTGCAGTTGGTGGTCGATCTTCGTCTTCTCCTTCTACCGGTACAGGTAGTATAATTCCATACATATCTTCAATGACATATTTTGGTATCAATGTAGCAAGTAATGTAACTGGTGGAACGTGATCTCTCATTTGATCTATAGGCAATATGCCATTTAAAATCATGTCAGCTTTAGTACAAACAAACGATGGCATTACTAAGCCAGGACAATCGCATAAAAGTAAATCTTTATCCAGAAATAAAGTTTGAAAATGTTTCGTTTTGCCTGGAGTTGCTGATACAGAAACTTTTTTATATTGCAATAACGCATTAATCGTCGAACTTTTTCCAACATTAGGATAGCCTACCATACCAATCGTTGTAACCCCTTCCATATATGTTTTTTCTTTATATATCGATCTAAATAATAAAATCAATTTATCTCTGGTTAATAATTCTGAAGAATTTTTAATCGATGATTTATTTTCTGTGAGCTCTGATACTTCATCATCTTCATCTCGTATTTCTGTATTCTTCGTTAAATTATTCAATGAATCTTTCTTATCTTTATCTTCTTCTTGTATATTTTTTGTTACATCATGCAATAACTCTTCTTCCTTATTTTCATTAATTTCATTACTACTTTTATTACTTTCATCACCTTCATCGCTACTATCATCCTTTTCTGCATCAACAGAATCTTGAACATCCTCTTCTGATTCTTCTTCAATTTTGTCACTTTCCGTAGCTAATTTAGCAGAAAAGAACGCTACTCTGACATTAATACTCGTAAAGTATTCCGCCCACAATTGTCTTTGATTATCAGTTAAAAAGTCTGCCTTATTGATAAGAATTAAATTCATTTTCTTATGATCAATCTCTTTGACATATTCTTCTAAATCTTCACAACGGAACAATAAAGGATTACGCGCATCGACAATTTGAATGACAACATCGCTGCGTTCAACTACTCTCCATAATTGTCTCCAAAATTCTAAATTCTTTTCGTACGGTGTAAGAATAAGACCTTCGGATTCTTGCAACATCGATAAATTACGTCTCCATTCTAAAAATTCTTCTTTCTCTTTGGCCTGTAAATCTTGCGCTGTAGTAGAACTATCCCATTTTGGTCTTCTTGGTATTTTAAGAAACCCTTTATGCTTCTCGTGTTCTTCTAAAACTTTCTTCTTCTCATCCTTGGTCAATAACCCAGGCAAATTTTGTATATTAACAAACTTGATGTTTAACTTTTCTGCGTTGAATTCTGTTCCAGCAAGATTAGCAGTGGATATAAATTCTTCGAAAGAACTTTGCTCGGTGATCGATTGAAGATTAAGACATGCCCAATTGTAACCATCATCTACGTTTTCTGTATGTAACTGTAAAACACAGAATGAAAATTAAATTAAACAAATGCTCCAAGTATCACTTTGACTATCAATATATTTTGTATCGATATAACCTCAAAAAAATATTCTTAATATTTTTATTGACAATTGTTATAAAACTACGTAATATAATTAATATTAAATATTTTAATAAGAGGTTATAACAGATTTATTATATATCTTAAATATATTTAATATGCACTATTAAATATAAATTTTTGTAAATACAAATGTAAACAGAGATTTAATATTATATTATTTACTTTAGAAAAATCTCCACGAAATTTTCTTGAGGTTGAAGAACCAAAACGATCTCTGATCAATGATTTTCCTAAATTCTGAACTTTATTCTTCTTTCCCATTTTATAATATTAATTTTTTAACAATATTTTTCTACAAAAATATTGCACAACATTACAGACACTGACATATGTAAAATATAAAACGCGATAGTTATTACGTTCGACAGACAGATAGCGCCACTGTTGATTTTTTACCCACAAATCGAAACATACGATGAATACATCAACCGACTTTTATCGATTTATCGAAAGTATATTGACGGGAGGGTGAATTAAAAACTGGTTCAAAAGATGAAAGAGAAAATATCCAAGGAAAAATAAATCTCTCTGCAGTATATATGCAATTACAATCGTAGTAATAATTACCATAAAAAATAAACAATCCTTTATAATCTTGAAAAATAAAATACGAATAAAAACAATACGAACATTTAAATAAATAAATAAAATGTATATTTTTTCTTTAAAATTATTAACCCCAATTTCAAAATGGCGGGGATGGTAAATGCATTTTAACCCGTATGATACGAAATAAAAATAAAAAAATGTATTAAAATAAATCGAATTAAAAATAATTCAAACTTATGATGTAATAATGATCGTTATTGTATCAAGATATTTATCAATTAGGTTGGGTTATTAATTGATCGTTAAAATGATAATAATAATATTTTAAATAAATCATTTTTTTTTTTCTAAATGTATCTAATAACACGTTTATAATAAGGATGGTATGACTATCCTTCAACGTTGATATTGCATTACCCATTCACGTTTCAATTACTTTGAAACTTTAAGTGTCACCTGTAACACTCTTAACGTCCTCGAACAACTTATACGGGTATAAATACATACATACATATATATATTTTTTAATCCCCTAAAATAATAGAAGATAAACTGAAATAAATAAAATAGAATAAAATAAAATAAGATTAATATTTATACAAATAAAATGTATATATAATATTTAAACTTTATCTCCCATAAATATTGACAATCTAATAAAATTTATATAATCCAAAATTTACATTTAAACAAAATTTCAACTAAAAGTTAAATTAATATTTATTTATTTGAAAAACTAAATATATATGTATATTTAATTTTCAATTAAAAATAAATAATATGAATTTTTTTATGTGTGCATATATAGTTTTAAAACGATCGTACAAGTCAAATAAACGCGGAAATAGCTGGAACAAAGAACGAGATGAAAGAAACGTGAGAGTCAAAGGAAGGAAGAGAAAGAAGAAATAAAGAAAGAAAGAAATAAAGAAAAGAGGGAAGGATGATATGAGGATAAACGGGGAAGTGGTAAAAGGCTAAGGTGAGATGGATGATGAAAAGAAAAAAAAAAGAAAATAAAGAAAAGAAAAGAAAAGGTAAAAAAGGGAAAGAGGAAGAAATAGAAATGATCCCAGAGGCAACGCAGGTGGTAGACGAGTGGAAAAGAGAAGAACCCTCGGTATTTTTCCTTTTTCCATCATCCAACCTACCTGTGTATCTATACCTAAATTCCTAAAAGAGTAAACGAGAATGTGTATAGAAAAATAAGAATGATCGGTACGAAGAGTAAGAACCTCGGAATAAGAATAAGAAGAGGGATGGTTGGGGATGGGGAGGAGAAGGAGAAAATGCATCCGAGGAGTACGAGTTGTACGGCACCGGTTGCATTTGGCAGTGGTGCAACAATGAAAAAGAGAAAGAGAGAATGAGAGAAAGAGATACGGGGAGAGAAGGGGAAAAAGATGGACACGGTCATAGGAAGAAGGACGGTGGCTGTGGGAAAATAGGGTTGGGCACGGGGTGGCGGGGACGCATGCGTCGACCCGGCAAAGGGCTGTTATGTCGCACTCTGCCGTCAGTTCGGTCAGTCGTCGTGACAACCTCGTTGATACCGTTTACTCTCATTCTCGCTCCGTTCGGGTTTCCAGAAAAAAAAAAAAGGAAGAAGAAATATCGCCAATTTTTTTTTAAGCTTCTACTATCCTCTTCTTCCTCTTCTTCTTCTTCATCATCTTCATCTATTTCAAAGTAAAATTCATATAAATTTCTTTTATTAATCATTCATTATCCTTTGGATTTTTCTTTTTATGTATACGTGTATGCATATATAAATATATATATACACGTGTATATAAATATATTAACAAGTTTTTCCACCATAAGAAAATCTTTAAATAATCGATATCGAACTTCTCTCTCTCTCTCTCTCTCTCTCTCTCTTTCTATCTCTTTTTATCTTTCTTTCTCTTTCTGTCTCTCTCGCGCGCACGCACACACGAACAAGCCGGTAATCATCGACAAAACTATGACGTGTCGTAGTGTTGCGAAGAAGTAAAAGAGAAGACTCCTCCTCTTCCTACTTTTCTATCTTTCATTTTATTTATCAAACAATTTCATTATCTTTATCTATTTAATCTATCTTTGATTATTTTGATCAATCCATTATCCTTTCTCTTTCTCATCAAAGAAGTTAGATGCCACAAATTTATTTTCTTATATTTGTCTTTTGTCCTTTGATCCTTCTCTATCTCTTATATTTTTTTTTATTACGCTACTTTCTGAAATAGCATTAGAAAAAAGGAAAATAAGAAAAAGGAGGATGAAGGAAAGCATAATATTTCGCAACGTTCACGAATGGCGAGTGTAATTTGTGGGTTTTACTCGTTTTGTGAGATCCGGACAGGTGTGTGCTTCGTAACCCTTGGTAATACTTTATTGGTACGTTCCCCTTCCATTGGTATGTATATACACAGATACATAGTTATGCTAGAATTATATATTAAGTCCTCCCATAAGTTTCTTCATTATTTTTCAACAGAAGTTATTTTCTCTTCTATGTAAGTGTGTTGCATTTTATATTATTTTACTTAACAATATACGATTCTATTCCTATTACTTTGTTCACCATCCACTATGGTATTTAATATTAGTCAAATAATATTAAAAGTTAATTAAGATAAAGGAAGAAACTTATGGGACGACCTAATATTTTATTTTATTTTATTTTATTTTAAGGGATGAAACCCCATAACCTTAAAAATAAAAAATACTATAATAAGAAGTCTAAAACGTAATTCAAATTAAAAGATTCTAATACACATTGATGATAATTTTTCTACAAAGGATTATTGATTGGGTGGGGAAGAGGGAGAGAGAGGGATGAATATATCAAAATGATATAAAACTTCGACGAATATTCTTTTTTCAATCATTTTCACGTACCTCCCATAAATGAGATTCCATCGATTTGTTGTATCTACTCGATTTGTCCTTGAACTTATTTTTTTTTTCTCGTACAAAGTATTTAATGGTTTTTTTTATCCCCATAGGAATTCTTAGACGAAAGTCGAAGTTATTGTTTTTTAAATTAAATTTCTTTTTTTATTTCCCCATTTGAAGTTACACTTTTCTTCCCACCATTCTCGAGAATTTTCATTTGCATGGGGGTTGTGGTGGGAAGGAAGAGAGAAAAGAAGAAGGAAAATTGTGTTTTATCGTTGCATCGTTATTTTCTCTTTCTTCTTCTTCTTCTTCTTCTTTAATTTCTTTAGCTACTATAATAAAAAAAAAAGAGAAACAGAGAGAAAGAATTGCTCGAGAAATTGGATAAACTTTCGGCTTACTCGAGATAACTACACTCTCCTGGTAGACGGTACTGAAGTATGCATTAACACTTCAAAAAAAAAAAAAAAGAAAAAGGAGGTAAAAAAATAAAAAAAAAAGGGGGGAGAACAAGGAAAGAAGAAAAAAAAGAGCACTCTCCGTGTTTTACAATGAACGCGCGCGGAAACGCTTCCAGCATTTTTCGAAATTGTCACGAAATCGCAATTAACGATGTGCCAGGACAGTTTAAACGTTGTACACACACTCCCAAACACACACATACTCACACAACTATACACGCATACACACATTTGCGAATGCACGTAACGAATACGTGCTAGTATTTAAACTAACATGAAATTTATTCGCAATCTAATATTCATCGTTATTGTCATCATCATTATAATAATAATAATATAATAATAATTATTATATAAATTATTAAAATATAAATTATATTATAATAATATATAATTTATAAATAAATTTTATTTAATTATATTTTTTTCTTATAGAATTTTATAGAATTCAATTATATTTTATAGAATATAAATTTCATTAATAAATTATTATTAAATTGTATAAATTAATCTTATTATTATATATATTATTATAATAATATTAGGTTGGTGGTGGTGTGAATATTGAATAGTCATAATAATAATAACATTTCAATAATCAAGATAGGTTGTATATTTTTTGGAAATTATTTATCTAAAGTTTAAATTTGGCATGAAATGAAAATGATTCGATAAACCATAGCAACAGCAGCGACCGTTGGTGGTTGACTGGTTGCTGGGTTCGTGGATAACATCGGAACAGCTGCTAACCGAGGCCTCTACAAAATTCTAATCTTCCGGGCACGTACATATGAATGAAATCATTCAATCCTATACATACACACACATATATATATTACACATCTATATATATATATATTTATATAGAAAGAAACTCTTATATATTGTGAACAGCTTTAGCTAACGTTTCACATAAACCCCATTCGCACGATCAAAATATTATACACGCGTAGTTAATATTTCAATATTTTATTACAAATGATCTTCTCTCTGGAATGTTAAGTATTAAATTATTCACAAGAAAAAATTTAACATAGTAGAATTATTAATAAAATAATTCGTAAAATAATTGACGAGACGAAAATTTGTTTCAATAGATAAATCAATCATTATTTTTTGGATGATTTTAATGACGAGTATTTATAGTTGATAAAGAAAAAGTAAAGACAACAAAAAGTAAGTATTAAATATGATCGTAAACTCTGTTCTCGTATACGGTGTGAGTTTATTTCACGAGTGTTCCCATAAACTGATTCGCACGATGAAAAATTAGACACATGGTCTAGATAGATGGTACTTGTATTCAAATTATTTCTTGATTCATTTAAATGGGGAGTGTGTTGTCGATACGCGATATGAAAATTAGTATTACGAGATGACATCATTTTTTCTTATTGCGTGAATTTATTTCATACGATTTTTATTCATTAATTTGATACTCCCACACTTTTCTATATTTATATTTAATATTAAATGACAATTCAATTCTTTTTCATTGTAGATATTTTGTATGGTTGTGTTCCCTCATTATTAACCGATCGAACAATTTACTAACATTTAATTTATTTAAAATTATTTCACGAATAATTAAATATATAGGAGGAGGGGTGGTGGTCCAGTTTATATGAGATGCAAAATGAAAATTAATATTTAATAATAATGATATCTTGCTTGCAAATGTGAATATCTTTTACGGTTGTTTCTATAAACTGATATTCGTACAATTTGACAAATTTAATATTTAAAACATATGTATATCAACATTATTTTCCGAATAATTAAATAGGGGTTGGAGGAGGAGAGTAGTCTAAAATGCAAAATGAAAATTAATATCAAATGTCAACGTAATATTTTTGTCCACGGTGAAAATAATATCTTTTACAATATATTCCCATAAACCTCCTGATCGTACAATTTTATACGATAAACAAAATAGATAAAAATCATATTTTTATTTAATTTAAATGAAGTATCATTCGGTATCCATAAATTGTAAAAATAATTTCTCGAGTGATTTATAATAAATGAAAATAGTAGTTCGATGTTGAAAATTAAACAAAATATTGCAATACAACAACTTCCATTAAATCGTAAACGTGCGATACAAGAATCATACAATCATAAATTGTGGAGAATAATTTCACGAATGATTTTTTGTAATAAATGAAGATAGTAGTATTGAAACTATATTGAAACAAAATATTTAAAGTAATGACATATTTCCTGTGAAGAGAGTGCAAAATAAATGGGAGTACATGTCGAAGATGTGAAGAGGGATGGGTAGGGAAACCAGTAGCAACAGCAACAGCAGCAACAGCAGCAATGAGGTGATGGTGGTGGTGGTGGAGGGAGGAGGGAGGGGAAGAGTGGAACGAGAAAGTAGCGGGATGAGGGAGGAGTGAAAGAAGAAGTGGATACGAGTGAGTAGCATGTCGGGGTCATACTTAATGCAAAAAGCGATGCTTTTTGCTACTTGTCTCTGGACGAGTGGGAGTGCCAGGGAACACGAGCCCTGACGAACTTACCGGAACGAGCCCAGCAAAAGGTTGGAAGAGAACGAACGAACGAACGAACAGAAAAAGAGAGAGAAAAAGAAGAGAGAGAGAGAGAGAGAAGGGGGGAGATGGAAAAGAAAGGAGGATGAGAAGAAGTGATGCACTATGCGAGTCGAAGAACCCAGAAAGTCATGGTTCACTTAAAAAATCGTTAAACAAAATTTATAAAAAAAAAACATAGTACTCTTTAGAACCCCCCCTCATTCAAACCCCCTACCCAAATTTCACTTCCTTTATCCAACCATCACTATTATAACGTGATAACCATAACTACTACCGTCGTGATTACTGTTGTTCCTTATTAGGCATACTTACGTGGTATGTCATTCGGAATGTATGTGTATGTGTATGTGTGTATGTAAGTGTAAGTGTATCGACAATAAAAAGATCATAAAGATTCATTTCAGGTCCTATTCATTTGAGCTACAGCTATTATACAATACGATACAACGTTTGCGCATACTACGTTACAGTAGGTTCGCGTTGAATCAATTTTTAGAGATGTAGTATAACATAGCAATGTATATCTGTGTACGTGTATGTGGGTTCAAGTTTTTCGTTAGTTTCTATAGATGAATATGTGCTTTTTTCCCCGTGGTACTACATATCTTTATATTTCTATACCTAACTTTCTTTTTACTCAAAAGAAATCCATTATTTTATTTTTGAAATAAACGTAAAAATAATAGATTTCTTCTACCTACTCAATATATGTGTATGCATGTGTCTGTATTGCATACAAGTATCTCTTCTTACTGGAGATATGCATATTCGTTGATGATGAAAAGATTAATTTTTATTTTCTTTTTATTGATTTTTTATTTTATAATATTAAGTTTTAAGTATTATTATATTTCATATTTCGAAATGGATTATTTCGGTGATTCCTTCGATAAAATTAAAAAGCATCGCGTGTGTCTCTCTGACACACTTGAGAATTCTTTAAATAACTTTAACCGATCGATTCCACGAACTCGAGTTTTATTTTCGTTAACACACAAACCGATCGGAGGTTTTTCCTTACGTTCCTTTTCCAAAAAAAAAAGAATTATCTAATCTTTTAATGATATTTATTTTTTTGTTTATGAAGAATAAATATTATAACGTATATCAGAAAGTTTCAGTCAGGATTTTTATCACGAGTATAGAAATTATGGAACATAAACAATATTAATTTAATACTAAATAAGTTAAAAAATATATTTACCGAATTAAACTTTAAGTTAATTGATACTATTGAATTATTTAGTATTGTTTTAAATTCTATTTTGAAAGCTCTTGTAAATTTTGATATCAAATGACGAAAAAAAAAGGGAATTTTATTAATAGCATGATTAAATATTTATTAATTAAACTGATATACATTGAAATAATAATATCCTTTTGTCAATTGATTTATGGACTACCGTGTATATAACATTTATTGTAAAAAGAATAATAAAGGTTTTAATTTTAAACTGGAACGTTGTTAACGTAACAACTAATGCAAGTATACATACATTTTAAATGATCCTTCTTTATATATATCTCTCTCTCTCTTCCTCGTTTTCTCTCTTCCCCATTTGCCACCCCATCAAATATTTGATCTGCTTATTCAGCTACAGTACGCGAAGAGCAATATTGTTCCGACGAAGTAATAGTAGGGGTGGGTTTTAACAGTGTTCAGTTACTCTCAAGGTAATATATATTTCAACAGTGTACCACTAATAATCATACTACTCAAAAATCTTTCGTTATACAACAAACAAAAAATATTATTCATCTCAATAATATTCCATACACGTTTTATATGTATTTGTTTATGTGTATGTGTACTTGCAATCAATGTTATTCCAACAATACCATTGTAATCGCATTAAAATCTTGAAATCTAGAATGTCGAGTCTTAGAAAATCGTTTGTTACGTTGGTTTGTTCCGATTGTGGTTTCACGATGTTGTCCTAGTTCGAGGCCATGCATGTGTATATATATATGCTACATGTTCTTTGTTCAGAAAGAAAGAAGAGAGAGAGAGAGAGAGAGAGAGAGAGATTACACCTTGCTAAGGTAACTTTTCATACTCCATTTATTTTTTTCTAAAGATTATCCTTGAGAACACACATACTTGATGTATGACGATATAATGTATATATGTCTTTTATTTACCGTACATACATTTAATGGTGTAAGGAATATTAAAAAACAAGAAAAAATATCTAAAACCACAGATTACAAATATTTTTTAAATAAAATACTGATAAATCCATATAGTAAAATCCACATACTGTTGATAAGAATTAGTAAAAATATTTTTATATTTCGATATTTTCGTGCTAGTCGACGAGTCGAATGAACCATTTTTCCCTATTTCAAATCAGTACACTTTTCTTTAAATACCCGACACTATTCTCCTCTCTCTCTCTTACTCTCTCGCTCTGTTTCATTGACGAGGCTTGAGAAGACTATGTAGTCGACTTCTCGAAGCTTTCATCAAAGCACGAAATGGGTGACAGCCCAAGGGAATAAGCTCTGAGGTGGATTTGATGTCATTCCTGTTACCCATTACCAAGGACTCGAATTTCCAACTAACAGATTGTTACCATTGCGTGATTAACAATTCGATGAACAAAGAGAGAGAAACTGAATATCTTATTGCAGCGTTACTCAACCTAGGTTTCCTTAAATCCAATACTAGGTCGAGTTTAAATTCGTAATATTCTATGGAATGATATCTCTGTTCAACCGCTCCAGCATGGAAAGTAATTAATTTTAAAAGAGATTTTTTTGTTAAGAAACTTCCTGGCAGAATTTTCTCTTCCGAATTTTTAATCTACGCAAGCAGTTGAAAGTATATTTTAAAAAAATAATACACAGTGCGTTAATTCGTTCTAACAGGGTTTTTTCAAGGAGTTTTATTCCAGCAGAGTTTTTCAATTATTTATAATATCATACTTCTAAAAATGTTCGAATTATTGTTAACAATTATAATTAATATTAAATGTAAGTTTCATCAGAAAGTTCTGATATACTTTTCTTATTAAGTATAATAATTATTACAAAAAGTTTAAATAATTGTTAAAGGTACTCGCGTGCAAGAAGAATTCTGGGTAGAATTTTCTCTTCGAAATTTATAATCTATGCAAAAGAATTGAAACTATATTTTAAAAAAGTAATAGATAGTGTGTTAATTCGTTCCAGCAGGTTTTTTAATTATTTATGATATACTTTTAAAACGTTTAAATTACTGTGAATAATTTACAGACAAACTTATTGAGTTCGAATAAAACATTCATGGTTGTATCGTAGAAAGAATATTAACAGACACGTTAATAGTATCGGTCGTTTATGGCAAATGTTCAAAGCCTGATTACAAGGATCAATAAGGTTGTTTGGTAGTGCAATATCGATAGACGATTTCACTGTTAATTCTAGTTGCGAATTCTACTTGTTAGGTACCATCATCAGCAATAACGTGTGAATGCAATAATTGACATAGGTGTTTGTAGATAGGTAGATGGGTTATAGAGATGAGGGATGAAGGGGGAATAGGGGTAGTGGTAAGTAAGTACTTTGGTAACCTGAAGGGTCTTAACTCAACCATTTCTCTCTCATGAGGACTAACCTATTAAATGTAAAGTTAGATGGAAAGTGGTTTTAAAGTATTCAACTTTCTAGATAGAATTTTAAATATGTATATGTCATGTAGATGTTATTAGTGGTAGAGAATAATACCTCTTCTCTCTCTCTCTCTCTCTCTCTCTCTCTCAGGTGGTGTAATATTTTTCTATGTAAAAATATTCAAGGAGATACTTGTTCTTTATCGACAAGAATAAAGTAACAACTTCTTCTTCTTCTTCTTCTTCTTCTTTCTTATCCACTAGGAGTCCTTTTTTTCTTTTTTTTACTTGTTCACCACCACTTCCGTTCATTGTCGTCACGTCAAAAATGTTGGTTCTTTTTCTTATGGTCAAACTTTTCCATACTTCTTGCCAAGAAAAGTTTTCTTTCACCAGAGGCGTGAAAGGAAATCTTCTGGATCCAATTCTGAGTACATTTTTTTTTCTTATCTCTCCTTTTTTTTTTTTACTGGATCATTTCGTACCTTTTTATTCTTAAGTTTCCTTCTTCTACTCTATTGTTGCTTTTTTTTTTTTTAATTCTTGTTTCTTTCGTATCTATTTTTATTTTTAAATCATCTTCCTTCTTGTTTATCTTTTTCATACTTGCTAGATTATTATAACCGATAATTTGTATGTTCTCTATAATTTTGACATCTGTTAGCAATTTATTCTGATTCTATCATAGTCAAATATAATTCGCACACACATGAATTTATGCATATCTCATATATTTCTATCACTCTTTCTAAGTAATTGTTCTTATTTTTCACGCGTGATGAAATGTTAATAAAGTTAAAAATTATGTTAAACTTACTTTAGATGTATCTTTGTCCTTCTATTTAATACTGCATATCCATATCCATAACTGCATGGTATCCATAACTACACTGTATCCATGTATGCACTACACACACTCACACACATATACATCTCACTTGCATAGGAAGAATACACGCACACACGACGCGAAATAAATCACATACTTAAATAATATCGATGTTTCACCTTCCGACGCTCGAAGAAGACTAACAAATAATACGAAAAACAATTACGAATACATACGACAAATACCGAACATAGACGAAGGTCAAAATCAAATCTAACGACGAAATGACAACGTTCGGCCGAGGAGTGACAAAGAGAAACGAACGTAAACAAAAGATTAACTAAGCCGATAATAAAGGAATGTTTTTCTATGTGTATTTTATATATAACGAATTTCCTAGAATTAACCGAGAGATTTAAACAGTACCGACGTTGAGCTCGTTTAACTAGGACATACACCTTTGCCTATCTTTCTCTCAATACATTCAGTACGTCAGGGATTGTTATTATTTTGTTTTTCTACAGGTGACCTACTTTTCTAACGTTGACCATTTTTGTATCGCTGACCTATTTTTCTTACCAGTGACCTACTTTTGAACAGATGTTTTCTTATTCCAACGATAGATTTTATTTCTTAATATTTCAATAATTAATAAGTAGATTTATGTACGTATATCGATTATATTAAATTGTAACTATTCAAAAATAATTGTTTGATGTATCTGAAATTGATGATAATTCTAATTACAATACAAATTCATATTAAAAATTATAGAATCTCTCATTTTTTTCTTTAAAATTTGATTAGCATATTTTATAAGATTTATGATAAGCTTTTAAAATATTTCAAGGGTGTTCGAGAGGCATTGATAATATAAAAATAATAATTAATGTATTGTGTGAATTATTTCGTTAGCTTAGTCTACGAATAAAATGTCCAAATTTTATTTTTGAAAAATAATATTATTTTTTTTAGACATGAGAGAGAGAGAGAGAGACGTGAGAAAATAATCATACGAATATACGTTAAGTTTCTTTCTTATTTTTCTTTGTCTTCTTTTACTTTATTGTTTTTTAAATTCTTGTTTCATTTCTCTCTTTTAAATCAGCTTCCTTCTTGTTAATTTTTTTCCTATTTGTTGGAATCGTTATCAGCAATAATTTGCATGTTCCGTAATTTTGACACCTGTTGAAATTTACTCTGGTTCTATCATTATCAAATATAATGTTCACACACGTATATATTCATACATATCTCATACATGACTATCTCTCTATCTCTCTCTCTTTATGTATGACAAATGCAAAGAGAAATATAATTTATTAAACCGTAATGCATTGTAATACATGAACACGATAAACCGCAATTTAATTTGCGCGTAGTTAAATTTCCAAATAGCTACCACGGTGTCTGTCAAATTATTCATACAGATATATGGAAAGAGATAAACGGATAGACGGACAGACAGATAGAAATCGAATCGCATTATTTGTTCGTTAAAGATTTATACAATTTGATTTTATTACAATTGATTAAAGAACCGTTTTGATTATTAATCAATTATTAATCATCACCTGATACAATAAATATCTGTACTTTCTATAAAACACTAAATTAATTCAATTACATTCTATTATTATTTTGTAATCGAAGATTTTTAATGGAACTATTGTTAAAAAAAAAAATAATATTGATTAAAGAAATAATTAATTTTTCAATCCCAAAAATACTTCAAATAATTCTTATCGTAAATGTTTAATTACGCGAATGAATTACTCAAACGCAAATCGTTAATCGTTTTGTTTTAGCTTGAAATTATTTGCAAGCTTCGCGGGTTGCACGTTATTCGAATACGCTGCTTAAATGTGAGAGAAAGAGAGAGAAAGAAATATGAAAAGGTAATACTAATACTACTTCTTGCGGTGTGAAAAGCGTGCTCTGAATACCGATCCTTGCATTTGTAGGAAGCACGGTATTTTAATAAGAATCCTTCCAGCATTTTCCTACTATGCATTTGAGAGAGAAAGGAGAGTATCCCTTTTTGAAAATATTAAAATAATATATTTCCTTTCTCTTTCTCTCTCTTTTTACATCCTTTTTTTTTCTTCAATATATTTACAAAATGTTTTAATTCTTTATATTTCTTGTAATCCATAAATAAAATGAAACTTCAAATTGTTCAACAATTTAGATTCTTTTTATTATAAGTTTTATTCATTTTTATTTTATTTTTTTGTTTAATATCATCCAAAACGATATTCTTTATCGTTCCATTATGTTTTAATTTTTACACTGCTGTATTTATTTTCTATTTTTTAATTGAAAGAAGAATACGTGCCATGAAATCGATTCTTAACATTGCAACGGGTAATTTTGATTATTTTTATTACGAATTCTATTTACTTTATTTTTTTTTTTATTTATTTTTATTAAAACGATCGAAACGATATTTTTTTTTATCGTTCCCATTATATTTTAATTTTTCCTTCCGCAGTATTTTATTTTAATTATTAATTGAAAGAATAACGCGAACCATGAAATTGATCCTTCATTTTGTAATATGATTTTATTTTTATTTCTTTCACCGTTATTCTTTCTCGAAAAGAGAAAAAAGAAAAAAAAAGGCAAAATTAACATTGAAATAATAACTTTGTTTGTATATATCATTGATTTATATATATATTAGGTTTACAAGTATGGAATGAAGCAAATTTCAATTCAATTATGTGCATTTTTAGCTCCATTTCATATTAGACACGTGTATCATATTTTCAAAAGATATTTCCCAACAATTTTTTCTTTCTTTATTTTAATTTTAATTGAAGAGGAAAACGAATGTAAAAAATTGATCCTCCGTTTTGTTACACTGTTTCATTTAAATTTCTTTCACGATCGTTTCTGATACAACAGGTCAGTTTAGTTTTCCTACAAAATATTGAAATAATATATATTTTTTTTCCATCCCTCTCCCTTCTACGTATTTGCATAGCATTCAAATATATTCTTCTTCTCTTATTTTTTTTCATTTTATTTTCGACAAATAAAACGAACGTGAAATCGATTCTTTATTCTGTTTTTCTATTTCTTTTCCTATCGTTTTCAATATTTTATGTTGGAGCACGCAAAATACTTGTATTCTTTATTCCTCTTGCAAAGAAACAAAATATGTTATATTGTTGAAACTGCAAAGATATGTTTGGGGACGAGTGTACCAATATAAAAAACAAAAAAATAAAAAGAAAATCGTGTGTAGATATTCCGAGAAATTTAAAAAGTTGTCTTAGTTTTTGATCACACTTCGTATATATTATTTCTTATATTAAATTAGAAAAAAATCTAGAATATTTCTTCTTCTAAGTTTTTTGTCTTTAATTCAATCTTCATTCCCGATGATATTTGACAAAACGTACTATTTCATATCTCTCATTTTCAAATCAATTGATTTTTTTTTTTCAAAATGTTCTTGGGATACACCTTATCAAGAAAATGAATTTAAATAAAATATTTCCTTTCATTTCTTATAAAAATAGTTTTATCTATATCTCTCGTAAATGTTATTTGCAGAAGGTTGTTCCATTATATTTCTCATTTTAATCGAAAGCAATAAGAGTAGCATGAAATTACTTCTCGATATTACTGAAGTAATTTTTTCCCTTTTTACTGTTACTTCTTTTCCTTTCTACCTTTATTACTGCAAAGGAGTTTTTTTTACAGAAAGAAACATTAATACAGATAAAAATAACAGACAGAGAGAGAAAGAGAAAGAGAGAAAAGAGCAAAGGAGGAATGCGACATACCTATATTTTTGTCTTGGATCACAAGTGGCCATTCCAAGTTGAATTGGATGACAAAAGGCAGGTCGAAAGGCATGTTTACAGACAACCTCTACCACTAAAGCTTTCTTTTGATGTACCACTTTATGCAGACTAACGACTTATGCTGATCATCGCTACCGCTTACCGCCAACAATAGACAGGGAGCTTACAAAGCTTGCATCGTTCAACTATAACCATAGTTCATAAAGGGTATCAGCAATAACCAATCATTCACATCGTGTTTCTCTATGTCGAGAAATAGGAAATGTATTATTTCATTTATCCAAATATGGTAGTAAAAATATTTGGCTTACAGTCAACAATAGACAGAGGAAGCTTACGAAGCTTGCATCGTTCAACTATAACCATTGTTCAAAAAAGGAATTAGCAATAACCAATCGTTCACGTTGTATTTTTTTTATCTCGGAAAAATAGAAAGTATTTTAATTTCATTTATGGAAATATAATAGTAAAAATATTTGGCTTTCAAAGCTTGCATCATTGAACTTATACCATAGTTCAAAAAAGGGAATGATCGATAACTAATCGTTCATATAATTATTCTATATCTCGGGAAATAGGAAATATATTTCAATTTAATTTATGCAAATACACAATACTAAAAATATTCGACATTTCGATACGTCATTCTCGTATCATCCCCGATGTCGTTACATCATTTTCATGTTTCAGAAGATATCGAATATTATAATAATAATAATAATTATTATTATTATTATCAATCTCCGTTAGGAAATTTAATTCGAAAATTAATTACTTTGGTAAACGTTTCTGGACTTATCAACCGGAATTTCAAATCTCATTAAAATTCGTTATATGATTTTCAATAGTTTCCGTGTATTTGTCCGATTTGGATAAAGGAAATTTATAGTTAGACTGGGTTCATATTTATTGGTTTAGCATTTGATATATAATTAATCTTGAACGATATTCTGTTGATAACCTGTTTTTAGCCCTGTCATTGTTATAAATATCGAAAATTGCATTTAGAAAATAATTGAGCAAAAACAATTTCCAAAATACATCGTATTAAATAAAAATAATATTAAAATTTGGACAAAATAATAAATCAGGTTAAT
Organism: Mischocyttarus mexicanus; assembly: GCA_023678845.1. NCBI lineage: Eukaryota > Metazoa > Arthropoda > Insecta > Hymenoptera > Vespidae > Mischocyttarus > Mischocyttarus mexicanus. The sequence goes on along the minus strand of JACGTP010000016.1, from coordinate 1,985,918 downwards.
CGTTCGATAGTTTTCTGTCGGTTGATGTAATTATTTTTTAGAAAAAAAAGAACACTGAGCTAAAAATTGTTTAATGAAAATTAATTAGAAATTAGATCATTAATGGGATTAAATAATATATATAAAAAAAAGGATGATGATCAAATATTGCGTATATAGAATGAAAGAAATAGTAACCGAGATTTGTCAACACATATTCGGATGAATCACCGAATCCAAATTTAGATGTCTCATGGGAGAAGGGGAAAATCTATGTTTCCTGTCGTGGCAAACACGAATCTTCTTTGCTATATGGTTCGAGTCATGTACAGCGTACTTTGTCAATGGTGTCCCTTAACTCTTATTCCCCATATCCAACTATGATTGTTGTGGTATAGCACTATATTAATTTTATTGATGACCTGATACGATACGATAAAATGAAGACCGAATTCCTTCTCAGCTCTATCAAAATAGTTAAAACAAAAATGAACAATATTTTAAACAAGGAAAATCATGTCGATCGATGTAATTAATAATTACAATACACTTAATAATAATTAAATAATAATTAAAAATAATTACTCCTTGTCAATTGTTATTTAATTCTCAAACTAATTCAACTATTTTATTTACTGTTGCAAAAAAGAAGTGAAAGAAAGAAAGCGAGTTGTATATCTTAAAAATTCTCAATTGATCCACGTAGCCTGTTGCTGATATCTGCTTATTTTGGCACAGATTCAGGAATAGACTAATAAAAAAAGAGCATTCTCTTGGTGGAATGGTAAAAAAGTGAGTTAATTTCGATCAAAAGAAAAGAGAAGAGAAATAAACTAGGGGGGTTTTCATCATAAGTTAAGACAAATATTTTCTCTCTCTCTCTCTTTTTTTTTAATGTCTCTTCTATTTCTCTCATATCTTTTTATAATACCAACTATGTCTACGTTTAATGGCCTTAACGTTGGAAAACCAGAGAGATAGAGAAGTACATTTATTTTCGGAACGACTTTGCACTCTTAAAACACATATATACATGTCTATCTACGTTCGTACACATACACACACACACACACATATATATATATGCTATGCATACTCTTTTTCGGATATTAACACTTTATCGTAAAGAAAAAAAATGAAAGTTTTTCTCGTTGGGTTTTTTTCTTCCTAATGGCAACCAAGTTTCATGCTAGTTATTTCTTTTCTTCGAACAACTTAGCTGTATATCGCATTTAAGTAGAAAAGATCTAGGAAAAAGGAAACCATATATATTTTTTCACATTTATTTGGAAACCCATGCATCATGTGATAAATCTTTTACCAAATAGATACCTTATTTTAAATTTAATCAAAATAGGATTAAAACTTTGAAAACAAATTTACACTAAAAAAAAAAATATGTTTTCAACAACTCCTACAAAATATCAAACCTACATTCAAATTATATTTAAAACTACTTATTTGATTTTTAATAAATTGGAAACAAAATAAAAAACTCTTTACCGCAGCTAGAACTTCTCGAATAAAAAAATAACTTGTTCGTATAAATTGAAACATATACGACACTTTCTCGTACTCATTTCTACATTTCAAATTATATTTAAAGTTATCAAATTATACTTCAAACTATATATTTTTTAATCAACTGGAAAGAAAATAGAAAACGCTTTACCGCAACTAGACATTTCAAATAAAAAGATAACCAGTTAAAATACATTGAGCATATATATAAGTCACTCTCATACTCATTCTTTATTTTGTTTTTTTTTTTTTTTATTACAAGAACGTTTCACGGTTGCACGCGTAGACGAGTAGTTCACCTAACTCGTCATTTCGTTTTACGCTGTGTCGCGTAAAGTACGATTACAAAGCCGTCATATACGTAAGCTTGGACTCGTGTACCCGACTATAATAGTATATGTACCATACACACACACACACACACACACATATATATAAATATAAATATACATTTACACGTACACACATAAAGTTTCGCCCCTGAAACTAATAGATGGCACTAAAGATTGCGTCCCATTTATAACACGCGAACTTGGTTACCCCCAACCCCTATTCCTCCCTTCTTCTCCTCATCCCACATCCCTCTTTTTCACCACCTCTTCCTCCTCCTTCAACCCCACTCATTCGTTCAAGCCATCCTCTCATGTGTTGTCTCTCTCTTTCTGTTTCACTATTACTACGTCAGCGTTACGTTCATCTCTTCAACCACATGTTACCATTCCTCACCCTCATCTAACCCCCTAGAATCCTATCTATGAATATATGTACATGTATATGGAAACGATTTATATATATATGTATATATGTATATATATATATAACACAATTCCCTATTCCCTGGCAAAAGGTGTCTCCTTTTCTTCCCCTCAACGTTTTGCACTTATTTCATCGTTGTTTGAAGTTTTGGACACGTGTAACACATACACATACATATAACGAATTAAGGGTTCTTCGTTTGCATGGCACCCCACAAACTCTACTGTTCAAAAGACAAAGAGAGTACCGAAACGTACGTAACTGTCCTGAACGATTTCCGTACGGAATTGGATACTTTCTTTAACCCTTTTTCGGTACGAGCTTGCTGTATTTATTTGGTATCTATCTGATAACTTGTGTGTACGTGTACCGGTTATATCCGGCATCTATGTGACAACTTGTGTATATATAATAATTCTGTACATAACTTTACATAAGTGTTGGTTATATAATTATTAGAATTTTTTATATAAATTTCTTTTAACATTAATGCTATATCATAAAAAGGTTTAAAGTTCTGCGGGGTGGAAGGTTGCAGAAGGCTAGTGTAGAAGATTGTTATAATATTTAATAAACGATACTATAATAATGATAATACTTTGATTTTATAATATTTCTAAGCTTTGGTGTTTAGTCGTGAATCGTTATTGTTAAGTATTTTCTCGATAAATTTTCTTGACGTTCGTAAGAGAAAAATAGAAGGAGTAAAAGGAGTAGAAGAAGTAGAAGGAAGAGGAGGAGTAGGAGGAGAAGAAGAAGAGTAGAACAGGAAAGTTATGTTATTATTTTCCCCTCTTCCCTCTAACCCTTTACCCTCATATTCACTCTCTTTCTCTCTCATTCTCTTGTCCTTAATGCAAGTAAACCCCGTCTTCGGTAATAGCATCTTACTAGGAGGAACGTTTTATCGTAAAGAAACCTGGCAACATCACTTTGAGCTTTGGCTAGAAAATTCCTGCATCGTGGGATAACAAAATCTGAGTCACGATAATATCCTATGTCGGGTAGTAGTATGACTCAACGTCATACTACTACTACTACTAGTGGTGGAAGTAGTATAATAGCTGAAAAGGATGAAGAAGAATAAAGGAAGAGGAAGAGGAAGTAGAAAGGAAGGAAGAAAGAAGAAGAAAAAGGAAGAATGAGTTGGGACAGGAAGAGATGAGAAGATGATGATGGTAGTGGTGGTGGTAGTGGTGGGTGCTAGCGGTGAAAGAAACTAGAAGTATAAGAAGAAGAAAAAAGAAAAAAATAAGGACAAGAAGAAGAACAAGAACAGGGGGTGGGGTTTAGAATGTAGGGTGGTGGTTGGTTCTGGTGGTGGTGGTTGGGTGTGGGGTGGAAAAAAGCATCGCGATAATGGTCGCACGGAGCCACAGGTTTCCCAGACGTACGACCCTCACCCTGTCATCCTATAGGCCATTCCTAACTTGCTCTTTCATGCCTCCCTAGTTTCTCTCTTGTCCCCTTTTTTTTCAACATAGATGCTGCCTTTCTTGTCTTCCTCGTCTATCTCACTACCAACCATATCTTTCTCTCTCTCTCTCTCTCTCTCTCACACACACACACATACTCTGTTTCTGTCCGTCTCGTTTGCGCTTTGAACAAACGGCGTATGCGCGTGCCACCGGGGCATGCTCCTGCTTGCCCTGCATCCCACCGTGGTGGTATTGATCCATGAGCGGTTTCCCTCCCACTCCCATCCCTCTTGCTCAACCCAACGACAGGGATTGTCAACCCAGCTACTACCCCTCTCTCTAATTCCTGCCAGCTTTTCCTTTCCCTGATAGCTAGCTAGCTAGCTAGTCAGCTAGCTAGCTGACTTGTGTTTCCTTCCTTGATAGTTTGCTTGCTTGCTAGCATGGTTGCTTGCTAAAATAGTCCTCTTCGTCATTCCCATTGATCCAGATAGAAGTGTACGTGCTTCATCTTGGTGTTAGAACCCCATGACTTATCCTGTTCTCCCCTTTATCCATATTTTAAATATATCATAGACATATATTGTTATAGGTTTCTCTTTGTCTTTTATCATCATCCCTAAAATGCTAAACTTACGATAAAAGCCATGATCCCTGTTTTATATCGTTACCTACCAAACATTTTCATACGTTCACTTATACATACATACACATCACACACACATACGGGTGGAGATAAAAATGTTCTAAAGCATTTCCCCCGAGTGATGAATCGAAAAATCGGTTGAAGATCCCTGTCCTAGAAGTTAAGTTGGTGAGAACGTAGGAGTTTTAGGAGTGGGGTGGAGTAAGGGGTGGTGTTTTAGATGAGGGGTAGGGTGTAGGTCGGTGGTGTGCCGGTTGTGGTAGTGCGGAGAAAGAGGAAA